>JAUMHM010125185.1:0-19472 GCA_032362435.1 Melikaiella ostensackeni | reverse complement strand
AGCCCTGAAGAAGTGAACTACAATGTTCACGAAACGTCGGCAAGATTCGTAGTTTTGCACACGATTGAAACCCGAAATACCTCCTTTCATCATAATTAGTAGATATTAAAATTATCATCCGACACAATTTTTGTCAAATTATGCATGCAATATAATTCTTTTCTAGATTTTACACATTTTCACAGTCTCAGAAGTTCTGGTTATCGATTTGAGTCTGGAAAACGCAACCTAATGTAGGAGTTAATATGATTGATAAGATTCGTGGTCAAGACATAGCCCTTTCGAAAGAGATCACTCAGGGCAGTATTTTTCTTTTATTCGCATTGAAAATTAGAGGGATTCAATTTTTCAGGGGCATATATTTGATTTTTGGAAAATTTCAAAAACTTTTGTTTTTTAACTGAACCTTCGGCAGAGATAACGCTGGATCAACAAAAACCCGTTTTACTGGAATCTTTTTTCAAACTGCGAGCATATGTTGATATACTTTGTTATGTAACATGGATTGTTCAATCCCATATATTTTATTTTTGCAGCTTTACAAATATCTTGCCATAATTGGTTGAAAATTTGAGCAATTTTGTTTCTTTTCCTTGAAATGCTTCGCATAAAATTCCACAACAAATTCCTCAAAGCCAAATTTAATTTCTCATTTCTGTGTAAAATGTTTTTATAATAAACAATGAAAAAAATGTATGATTTTCTGATGTATTATTTTTTGTGTTCGTGTGAACAAGTTAAAAACGCCAAAAACCAATAGTTATCAATGCTGAGACACAAATATTATAAAAATATATTGTTAGAGAAAAAATTTTATTGTTATAAATAAGTTTTATAAGCTGATATATATCCATAGAACTATTATAAGATTGAATATTTCCTCTTCATGGAAAATAATTTTTGAATTCTTCAGAATGTTGTTTGAAATAAAGAAAGTTGTGAAAAATAAACATTCATATTCGAGACTGACCAATCTTATGAACAATAGCGTTATATTCGTATATAAGTTAGTTCTTGTACAGAAATTAATCAACTGTGAGTTTCTTTAATATTTCCATAGGAATTCCATATTATCATTTTCGTTATAGTTTTCTTACTTGTATTTTCCATGCCACATAATATTGTTTCAGATAAATATTGCTTCCCTTTCAGAGGTAAGCAAAGAAATGGAAGCAGGTAAAAAGGATGACAGGAGAGTCACGACTTCTACGAAATATTTTTACACTCTATTTATGACCTATTCTTATCATACAGAAATTATTGCATTATATAAAATGTAATTACTATCAGCAGACCATTATCTGGTAATTTCATATCGAGAAGTCATGTCAGCTTTGAAACCGAGCGTGATTTGACTTAACAATAATTTTTGCATAATTTCAAATAATAAATTTTCCTGCTTATTTTCAAAAAAGTCAAAAGCAATTCAAAAGATTTCAGACTCCTCAACAAAAGTATGATTCTAAGCTGAAAAATTGTCATACTTCTATTATTTATAGCGTAAAATACTTTTTCAGATTTCAGAAATATTTTTCAATAGCAATTGATTATCTAGTCTTATTCACTTGATATTTCGAGATTTTTATTTAGTTATGATACAATGTGTTGATGATTTCACCAAAGTCTATCCAATCCAGTGACAAAATAAAAGAGTTCATCACAAATATTCAAAAACAGGTTTAAGTACACTCCCCGACGTTTCAGAAGTTATGTATATCGCGTCTCTCTGCGCATATACTATACTTTTGTATGTGACGGGTTCAGCGTGTATTTTCTTTAATATCCTCATAAAAATATTATAGATAAATTTGACTCAACTGCACAAGGACATAATGTAGATAAAATAATAAACTTACTATTCGTAAACTTTTTTACGGGAAGAAAATATTCATACTTTTAGCTACGCTGAATTCATTTCCTTTTCCTAAATGTCAAGCAGTAGTCAAGACGACGTTCGTGAATAGAGTTCACATCCAGAAATTCACTTTTTCTTTATACTAAAGTTAATTATATACTCAATTAAATGACATGCAAATGACGTTTTCTTTGATTCTGGTAAGATTATGTAACACAACTACCTTATATCTATATATTTCTTCAAACTATGAGTATTTATTGTGTACTATATTATCACTTCGGTTGTAAAAAAGTACTTTCCAGATAGAATGAACGGTGGTCATTTAATTTTCAGAAAGAATTTCCGGCCATGTATATTTTGAATGATTCATTTATCAAATTATTTGATTAAAAATTATAAAATGATTAATTTCAAAATTCGCAATTATCTAATTATGAATAATCGGATTTCAGATAATTTAAAATCATCTCATTTATAAAGCTTCATTGAGAACTGGGCATTCAAACTCAAAGTCATAGCTTTCAAATTAAGTGTACTCTAAAATACGTCATTATGCAGTGAGTGGATTGAGTATCAGCTAAATTCTTGAACAGATTTTGGAAAAAAAAGTCTCAGTTAATTAATTAATAACTTTTCTGAATGTCTTATCTAAAATCTACATGTAATATGTTTTATATTATACTTCCTGAATCATTATTCATCAATATTTCGTAATTTGCAAAGAAAATATCACTATCTTTAGATGATTGGAATATCTGGAACTTTCTCTAATAAGTTCTCCCAAAACTTAATCTATCCAAATTACAACTCTAAAATGAAAATGTATGATATAAAAAAAAATTTCCAGGTATGTTTTGCAGTCCATGTTGCAGGAGATGTCTATCCAAGTACAAAACTGACTGGCATGGTGGGCTTTGCAAAGAAAGGAGGCACAACTGGAGGTTCAAAGGGGAAAGTGGTTTTTGTCAAAAGTGTGGCGGACTTGAAGAAATATATCAGTGATGGCGTACCCCAAACTTTAGTCATAACTGCGAATATTAATTCACCTCGAAAAGTGACTATTTTTTTGGGGTCTAATAAGTCTTTAATTGGTTCTTGGAAAGCAAATGTTATCAACAACGTATATTTTCATACACAGCGCAATGCGACCAACATTATCTTCCAAAATGTGGTTTTCCAACACTCTCCTCAAAATACCGGCAACAATGACACTCAGTTAATTTTAGAATTTGGTGGACGTTATTGGATAGACCATTGCACCTTTGACGGAGGAAAAGTAAACATTAAGGATTCAGGAAAGCTTCTTAAGGTTTCATCCGTTCTTTCCGTGACAATTAGCTATTGTAAGTTCGCACACCATAATTATGGTTTGTTACTTGGTTTTCCATCAGATAACCCATCTGGTATTTCTAAAAACAAGGATTTACCTCAGGTAACTATCATGTTCAGTTTTTTTGACGATATCAATGCCCGAGCGCCGGGTTTGATGCGCTATGGAAAGTTTCACGTTTTCAACAATTATATTCACAAGTGTCGTTTAGGCTTTACCATTGGTTTTCAAAGTAAAATTTATTCAGAATATAACTATTTTTCTGAACCAATCAAACATTCTCTTGTACTTGATGATAAGGGTGATGGTTCTTTTAAAGACATCGGAAGTTTACTCGTGCCGAAAACATACAAGTCTAAGTTAGATGCATGGCTTCCATCTACAGAATATCACTACAAAGTACAATCAGCAGATTACAGTCGGAATTTTTGTGAGCGATATTCGGGCGCTCAAACCCGAAAATTAGCCTTCGCTCCTGGTAACTAAAATTCATTTAATTCCGAATAATGTTTCTATGTATGTATATTTATATTCATTTTAATTAGGAAAAAAATGTACATATTGATAATTATTGTTAATAAACAGTTGACATAACTGCATATGAATTATTTGTTATCGTTTCTAGAATTTAATATCCTTTCAAAATATTTTGTGGAACAAAGCATTTAAGAAGCCGTATTTTAAATGGATATTATTGGAAATAATATTTGTCCTAAAATTTTTCTTGAAAACTGCCATATCTTTTGAAGAGATCCTGTTTATTGTGGATGAATATTATACGAGTTCATTCATATTTTTCATACAATTAAGTTGGGAGAATTTAGAAAGAAAATGCAAAACGAGAAGGTAGGGAGTATGGAAGAGGAAGGAGTAGACACGCTACTAGAAAAACTTTACTCGGTGATTGATCAGGTAAGAGAGGAGGTGAGACCGAAAAGAGATGGAGAGCGGGTAGAAAAGGTTGGTGGGAGGAAGAATGCAGGGAATGTAAGGACAGAATGAAGGAGAGTGTAAGGAAATGGAGGAAAGGGGAAATGGAGAAATGGGAATTCAACAGGAGGAAAAGAGATCACGAGAGGATTATGAATATAAACAGACAGAGGAATACGGAAAGGTAAATGGAAGAGGTCAAGAAAGCAGTGAAGGAAGAAAGGGAATGGGAAGAGATAAGCCGGAAAAGAGGTGGAAGGAAGAGCATAAATGAGAAAATCGGTATAAGTGAGTGGACGGAGTATTTTAAGAGACTGCTAGGGTACGGGAAAACTAGGGTGAAGGGTAGATGAAGAAAGACGGTAGCGGGGGACGAAAACAGCGAAAACGAGATTATTAGGGAGGAGGTGGATAAGGCGATCGCAAGATTGAAAAGAAACAAAGCAACAGGTGAGGATGGCTTGGAAAATAAATCACTGAAATGTGGAGGAAAAGAGGTGAAATAAGAGATGTGGAGTATTTGCAATAAGGTTTGGAGAGGCGGAAGGTGGCCGGAGGAGTGTGGAAGACCAGGCTGGTGGTGCTGGTGATAAAGGAGGGGAAGGGAAAAGGGTAGAGGAATATAAAGGTATCACACTCATATCAGTGGGCTATAAAATTTAGGCGGAAGTGCTCAGAAAGAGGCTGTCAAGACAGGCGGAAGAAAAAGAAGGTCTACCACAGATAACATTTAAGTGATCAATTTTCTTGTCAATAGGGACCTGGGGCGGAAAAAAAGGAAACTGGCTGCCCTCTTTGTAGGTTAGAAAGCAAAAGTAGACTCCGGCCACGAGAAAGAGAGAGAGAGAGAGAGAAGTAGATGAAGGTTTGATAGAAAGGATGAAAGAGATATTTGCGGAGACTAAGATAAGGGTGAAGTTTGGAGAAATGAAAAGAGAGAAATTCTGGACAGGAAGAGAACTTAGAAAAGGATGCCCCTTGAGCCCTCTTCTGTTCAGCATCCTATTAGGAGGCTTGGTGGGAAAGGTGGAGAGGAAAGGAAAAGGGGGGTAATATTGGGAACAGGCAAACTGTATTCACTGTCATAAGGAGACGATGTAGTTTTAGAAGCAGATGATGAAAGAGGGATGAGTCTAATGATGAAAGCGTTTAAAGAGTATGTGAGAGAAAAGGATTTGAGGGTGAATGTAAGACTGGAACAATCTGTTTCAGAAATAGAAATTGTAGAGTAGAGTACAAATGAAAGACAAATAGCGAGGTAGTGAGTTGGTGGAGGAGTTCTGCTATCTAGGTTTTTTGTTCGAAGCAGGAGTAGGAAACAAGCTGCAGGTAAGAAAGAGACGGTAATATGCGAGTATAATGATGGGAAAAGTGTGGGACATAGGGAAGAGAAGGTTCAAGGTTGACTGGAGGACGAGAGTGTGAATGTTTGACGTGATAGTGTGGTCAGTGTTGAGTTATTTAGTGGAAATTTGGGGATGGCAGGAGCATAAGAGTGTGGAAAGTCTGCATGAGAGATTTTTGAGATGGGTGATGAGGTTGAGTTGGGGCTGCCCTAGTTATATGCTCAGGAAAAAATAAGACGGGAGAAAGTTGTGGTCAGGAAACTGGAAAAATCCTAGATACTCAAAGATAAACTGACAGGGGGGGGGGGGAGGGAAGTAAAATCGCACAAGCGTGTACAACGGACAATTTGAACAGACAGAGGAGGAGTTATGTGGGACATACGAAATAGGAGAAAAAAAATTCAAAATGAGGTTTGAATGTGGCATGCAAGTTAGTTGTAGAGAATGGCAGGGGATTGAGGAAGAGATGAAGGCAAGGCAATGAGAGAAAAGATGGGAAAAAATCTCAAAGTCAAGGGACAACAGCTGGTATAGGATGGTAAAGAGCTAGGGAGAGCCAGAATGCCTAAACAAGATTGAAAAAGGGAGCAAATGGAAGAGAGTGGTGAGATTCAGAATGAGAAAAGGGGTAAGAGCATGTAGGTATAGGATGAATGAAGACAAAAATCTATGTGGAGTATGTAAGTTTGAGCAGGATTCATGGTTGTGTGTGCTAGAGAGGTATACAGGTGACAAATAGGAAGGGGAGTATGCAAAAGAGAATAAAGTGGATTTTGAATGGGAATGGTCAGGGTAAGGAATGGATGGAGAAGCTGGAAAGGTTTAGAGAGAGAGAGAGAGAGAGAGAGAGAAAGCTGGTTACATGGGGTTAGAAGAAGACAAAAAATGACTCTCAAAGAAGAAGACCTTGCATGGTGATCTCGCGCTGAATCAGCAAGTAACGTTTTCTGATTTGCCGAAAGGCATTCAAATATATGGTTCATTTGAGAGAGAATGTAGAAGTCTCAATTTACAGCCATCCAGAATTGTGAAAGAGCCTGGTATTAATGTAAAGGAAGAGATAAAAGAGGACCCAGATTTTTTCTTACTAATGAGGAATGAAAAAGAAAAGTGCGATGATGAAAATCACTTAGCGGGTTTCGAAGTCCTGAATCAAACGAAAGGAAGATTAGAGCAGAAAGGCACTGCATACTCAGAAAAGATTTGACTTTTCACGCTTGCCCCTAAGTCTTGGAGTCGCAGACAAATCATGCGAGAATTCGGTGCATCTGAACGTGCAGCCAGAAAAGCGAAAGACAGTTGCCAAAAGTGGACTTTTGACTTTTCCGGAAGCCAAGAGAGGAGGAAATTGGCGGAAGAAAATAATAATTTGGTAAAAAAACTTCTACGAAGATGACGAAAATAGTCGACTGACGCTAGTTCTGACGTCTTTTCTCAAACCATAGAAATAAAGGTTTAAAAAAAAAAACAAATTCAAAAAACTATTATTATTGTCATAAAATGGCACATGAGAACTGTCTCCAATTATCATGTGCCATTCTATGACGCAAGTTATATTTACAAGTAATATTTAAGATTGAAGAAATCAAATTCAGAATATATCGAAATTTGAATTCTTTGACATCGACATTTAAATGTAATTACGAAATTCTTGAAAATTAAAAAAAAATCCAACGATCAGATCAGGACAACACACTCTTAAATGTCTCCATTCAAGTTCAAAAGTCAATAATAAAAAGAAAGAAAGAAAAAAAGGCAACTTTCAAGTCTTATTCCATCATTTTTTTCTCGTCTTTTTTATTTTTATTGTTTAATCACAATCAAAAAACATTTACGAGAATCTACCAATGTTCCAGTCCTCATTCAACGCTCCTTCCAGGGCAATTAAAAAAATGTTTCAGAAGATTGAGATTTGAAACAAATAGAAATGAAGAAAGAACGAGAAAAAACAAAGAAGGCGATTTCAGAGTGTGTTGTTCAAATCTGATCGTTGTAGTCTTGTTTTTTTTTCAATTCCCAAGAATTTCGTAGTTAAAAGTGATATGTGTTAATTATTTTAATATTTACATTCCCTTTATTGTACTAATGAAACTTTGAATATGTAATGTTTACATTCCTAATGAAATCAAATCTCATCATTTTTTATAATTAGCAAGGTTCATCTACTTTAGCTTCATTTTCACAACATTTTGATCAATTCAGAAGTGCCAAACTATAATTTGAAGAATATGAACAAAATTGGGATGAACTTTCGGAACTTTCAGTGTACCTCTGATTAATTTAAAACTTAGTGAACTGATGTGATCAAAAAACTAAGATTTTCTCGAGGTCTGAAAAATATACTCATGACATCGATTACTTCTTATTTGGACGAGAATCTTCTCCCACTGAACCAAGTCTTCAAGTTGTGAAACAGAAAGAAGTCGCATGGAGCCGGTGCTCCGTGCGACGTCTTGATAAAAGAGTAGTTTTTTTTGCGCCAATCGTGGTCGTTTTTATAAAGCCTGGTTTCAAACGGTCCAGCAATGATGCTGGACCGTTTTCTTTATAGCTATACTCCTTTCCAATTAATCAATAAGGATAATTCCTTGGGAATCTCAAAATACTGTAGCCATCACCTTCTTAACTGACAAAATAGTCATTACCTTCTTTGACGCAGTTTCACCAGGCAGTACCTACTGCTTTGACTGCTGTTTCGTCTCGAATGTATAGTGGCAGATCAAGGTTCCGTCAACAGTCACGAATCGACGCGAAAAGTCCTGCACCACCCATCTTGCACTCACCTTCTTAACCTCCCGTTTTTTGTCCGAGATATTATAGACTTGTTCAGTGGAAATGTCTACGAGATACGGAAAAAATGTAAGAGAGAAAAATTGTTTATTTCAAAATGATCTACAAATTTTCTTCAAATCATTTTTTAATAAAACCCATGGTTTTTGTTTAAATGATGAGGAATGACATTTAAAAGAAAGAACGAGATTATGCTCGCGCAGCGGGCAGATGTTTTTATAATATTATTATAAAAAAAATGTTTCTAACGTCAGTTTCCTGGCATTCATTCAGTTGGTCAATATATACTTCAAATTGATATGGATTCATGTTAAGTACTTTTACTCAGCAAGTATAACATATAAATTCACGTAACTTTTTCAAATAATGCCTAGGTAAATAAGTCCATTCTCTTCTATTGGCTACCACTTTGAGATGCCAAATACGTTCAAAAAATTGCCTTTATTTGTCACACAAAATGCATAATTTGTTACCTTATCCGCCGGACTATGCAGTGAGTTTCAAATTAATTGAGAGTCCTTTTTTTTCGAAACTTCATACCAAAATTTTGAATCTAAAATAGAAAAAATAAGAAATTATATTCGCTACATCAAAAGATGATATAGTTCTTGTTAAGATAGGTAATTTTTTATCGCGTCCTCCAGCTTAAATTTGTAATATCGCTAGATAATTAGAAATATTGAATCAATTTTAAATCCTGGAGAAACTTTTATCGGAGAAATTCTTATATTGGGAATCCGAATCCACCCAGTAAATGGGAGATGGGTGCAGAAATAATAAGGGGATCTGTGATGAATATTCGTCGAGCTATCGCACGAGCGATTTGTTAATTTACTTTTAGCCTTCGGCTTCCCGTTGCATTTTCCAATTCGCGCCCAACCCGAAGAACTCTCGAACGGCGGATGTGTAAAATATTCCACCGAATAAAGCGGAAGTATTTTATATTGCAAGTCAAGAATTTCTGTTGATATAATGACGGCGATATTTATTTTGTTTTGTACAATTTAGGAATTAGCAAATCACTCGTTACCACAGTCAATTATCAGCGTTTTCCGTAAATCTACATTTATAAAATAATGAATGGCAGCCTTCACAAAATCACAATAATGATTCTCTCCTATTCACCGCACTTTATTCTGCTGTGGTTATGTGTTTACAGCGATTCCTGCTAGGATAATTTAATTGTAAAATTTGTTTTATGCTATTCAAGCGCAGTACATGGTCCTTGTTAAAAACATATATTTCTTTTTGTGATGAAAATTCGGGGTGAACAGTGGATCTCTTCAATCGAGAGGGAATTGTATTGTTTGTAGTTGGATGAATGTGGGCGCAAATTTCCCAGCATGTAAAACTGTTCATCAAAAAAATGTTTCTTTCGGAAGCGTAGTTATATTCTATTTTCGAAATTTTTTCATTTTCCACCTGATTGATTCAAAACGATTTCTAATCGTCTTCTGAAAGTAGATATTGTCCTAGCTTTTTTTCGTTACATCAAGATTTTGAAGCATCTTAGTATTTCAACAATAAATTGCTTATGAAATTTTGAGATACGTCTCTTATACGGAATTGTGTTTTAGGATCAGCAAAATAATTGGCATCATATGTTGATTGAGATTTGAGAAACCCAAATATGTATGTCGCCTTATTCAAAAATCATGAACCATTTTCAGCCCGAGAACTGAAGAAACAAGCACAAGAAGCTAATTTGCGATCGCTTCGTCTATGGGCGGGAAAAGCCACTTGGAGCGCATCTCACATGCACGAAAAGACATACTTTCAGTGCAGGTTGGACAAAAAACAATGTTCATCAGTCGCAAGCATTAATACCCACACAGTTATATCTTTCAGTCTCTTCTATTGTGAAATATGGCTAGCATCGTCCTCTCATCGATTTGCGAGTTCCAGAACTGTTTGCCATAGTCTTGAGTTGGCTGATCGACTGCTATTCTATTTGAATATGTTCATCTCTCGAAATGGTCCAGTGAGAGCTACTCGTACTACAGGTACAAATGCACCCTCCAATTCCTCCATCAATCTACAATTCTACAATCACCACTGACCTGGGAACAGCCAAACCACTCAAACCTCAAGAGAAATTCATTTAATTCACAAATCGAGAAATATCTCAACAGTATCTGAGAAAATTTGAAGAGAAATTTTATTCAACATCATGATGCTTCATTTAAAGAATATAAAAAAATTTAAGAACATTTTTAATTCGAGGATAGATACTGATTTTGTGCTTAATTTCAATTATATATATTAAATGCTTTATTCCAGCCTCTAGAGACCTAAAAATACGCAGTCCATGTTTGCTGAATCAGTGGTTACATGTATTTACAATTTTTGCATCAATCTTATACTAATAATAACAATACCTTTGCAAGATCGAATTAATCTCATTGTCCTTCTTTATAGCTTATCGCTTTTACGTCTCAACATTCGCTTATTTCCACACTTGACTATTGTGTGATCTTTATCACAGTAGCCGCAGCTTTTCTTTTCGCCATCAGCTACGTTCAGCAGAGTCCTGTCCTTGCCTTGCTTTGCCTCTAAGAAAGAGTTACAAAATGCGATCGCCACAACAGCCTGTTTCTCCAACCATGTAGCAAACTGTTCAATACTCAAAATAGATGGGTCCAAGGTAGATCGGGCCAATTGGAATTCCATGGCAGTCGAAAATTTCTCGATTAATTGATCTCTCAGCAAAAGACTCATCGAATAATCGGGTCTACGCAACGACTCTGTTGTAGCTATCAGATTGGTGATAATATTAGAGTATTTCATTATATAACTCGATCAATCTTTCTTTATTCGAGGATACTCTATAGCTTCTTGCATAATGTCCTGAATAATATATTTGGGACGACCAAGTCGATTCTTTAAAATTTCTATTACATTGCCTACCTTGGTTGTCATGAGTAATGCCTTAACTGCTTTCCAAGCCTTCTCTTTGAGACTCTTATGAAAACAGTCCATATTCTTAACCGGTGAGAATCCGCAAGACTCAGTTTTATCCCGGAACGTGCTGGTAAGCAATGTCCACTCCGGAATGTCTTCGCTGAACGCTGGCAAATCATGCCCCGTTGCTTTCCGCGCGATATATTTCCTCAGACCCAAATTGTCCTGTTCCTCTTCTTGGTACGCTTTTTGACCTAGCCGTCTAGAAGAAGATAGTTTGTTCAAAATGTCCTTGCCAAGTATTTTCATTTCCGATCGATCCTCCAAGCCGCTCTCCGTGGACCCAATCCAAAACTCAACCTTTGACACTGCTGATCGTTTGCTGCTTCCTGCTCTTGATGGATCAGCCTCTCCTTCAGACATGCTGTACTCACTCTGGAATTCAGCCAATTCTTCTTAAGCTTGTAAAGATAGAACCCCCTATTGACGCGCAAGCCTTTTTGGTTCAGCCTCCACTTCTAAACGAGCCAAATCTTGGGCTTGGCTTCCTTATCAACTCACATGCACTAGAACGCTTCGATTTTCCAGAAATCCACGAAAAATTGAGAAGACTTTTTCGACCTCCAGGTATTCAAAAAAATATAAACTCAAGAAAATTCAAAAACTCTGCAAACAAGAAATTTTCTAAACATTTTAGTTGATTGCGGATAATAAAGCTGCATGTCTATCGATTCTAAATTGATTATACTTTTTGAGGATCTCAAAACGCTACTTTTTCGCGTTGCAGCGATTTCGATTTTCGGAATTTTTTATTTTCAAGAAAATTGACCATCTTTTTGAATAAATTTTGACAACAAGCAGAAACCCTCAGCTATATACGGTCTTTCCAAACTTTCCTTAGCGTGATCCTTGATGTTACCATTTTTCTTCAGAAGAAATCCCAAAAACGTAAATTTTTTCACTTCTCCAATTTTTTCCCTCTTCACGCCAATCTTTTTTCCTCCCACTTCTTCTAGAGACTGATACCCTAGACTTGTCTACATCCAACATCAATTTCACTTCTTCTTAGTACTTATCTAGTCGTTTTATCATATTTTTACTTGTCATTCTCAGGTCAATACCTGTTTTTTCCAATCCAGGTTATCCGTGAAAGTTCGCATTTTAAACAAATTTTTCACAATTCCGTATTGGAATTAAATAAGAGGAAAATGTAGCTTCCATGTTTGACTTACAGTTTACTTCAGTACATAGATTGTTTCTGAATGACATGCTAACACATGTATTTGACTTTACTGTACTTTTTGTCGTCTAAAATTTGCACATGTTTATAATTTTGTAAGAGATGCCTTAAGGAGAGTTAAGAAAGTGTGAGATTTTTGGAAATCGTTTAGCGTTGAATGGCAAAAAGCTACCAACTCACATGGGTGTCATGAGACACTACTTTTTTGAGTGTGAAAATGTGTTGCAAGAAGGAAGTGGAAAATGTCCATCTTCTTCGAGTATTGATAACTGAGTCTTGATAAAAGTAAAAGCGATTTGGAAAACAACTTCGATCTTAATCGTTTCAGATAGAACTATTGTGGAATTAATCTCAGAAGATCGCACTGTGCTTATCAATTTGAGAAAGATCTGTAAATGGGATAATAAGAAGTCAAACTTTAGTAATAAAATCAAGGTGTTTCAGCAAGAAAGCTACAGGCTTTTTGGTATAGCCATTTGTAAATTCAAATGTGAATCGTGCTCTTGCAAGGAAACATGATCTGAATCTGAAAGGGCAATTATTTTAGACCAAAGAACTTCAAGAAAAGGAAGAATAGTATTTACACCATCGATCAGAACTAAGCCTTCTGGAGATGAAAAAAAAACGACGAATTCATGACGAGCTGCTGCAAGGGAAGGTGAAGTTAGGAACAAACGCAGAATACTCCAAATTAATTGTGACAATCCTCCTCATGGAATTACTGAAGAAATATTTTTCAATGATAGTGATAAAAACGAGAGATAAGATGGATGATAGTGAGGATGAGGATGAGAATGAGGATAAAAATGAACATATGGAATAAGAGATAGAAGTGCTGCAACTCTGACTTCATCACTTTTGTATGACGTCAGTAAGTACATTCCCGAAGTGGAAGGGATAGTCTTTGATGGAAGTAGAGTTTATCGAGAAAGAATAAGAACTCACGTGGAACTGCAAAGGCGACAGTTATCTTCAGTTGTAATACTAGGAGCCCTTTGATTTGATGGCAAAAAAGATGAAACGAAACTTATGGAAAGAGTGAATGATAGAATACTAAAGCAAACAAGACAGCGAGAAGACTACACTTCTCTTATTCAAGAACTTGGAGGTTCTTATCAAGATTTCGTGTCTTCATCATCCACGGCAGCTGAGGATGTCTCAAATGCAATATTGGCATAATTTAATGCAAACAGGATTAATTTTTCCTACCTAAATCGTATCGGATGCGATGGATGTCGTAAAAATACTGGTAAGCATATCCGGTATTATACGAAGACTAGAAATTAAATTGGAAAGGACATTACATTGGGTCGCCTGTCAGTTCACGAAAATCAATTGCTACTGAAGCGTCTGTCCATAAACTTGATGGTAAAACTTCTGTTCCTACTGACTAGTCTGGTCCTATCGGTAGAATGTAAACTTCGTGTGAAAATCTAACAGCTGTCAACTTTGATCCAGTTCAATCTCCAAATTTATTGTATGTGTTTATGTACCATGTGGTTTCAAAACAAATGTCAACTAACAGTCAAAGATGGACCCAAGCACTTGTGGAACCACATTCGTTTTACTAGGTACCTTGAAGATGCTCTGCATGAGACGATAGATGAAGTGATCCAAAATATTGGATATTGCAGACATGCAGAGAATATTTTACTCATCATGCTATTTGAAAGAAGGCGAAAGACTTATAAGCGAGTCGTGTCTCGTATTCTTTCAGCAAGAGAATCTGGTAAAAGAGGGAATTAGAGAATTCAAAATTCCTGTTCTGAATTTTGATGCCAAAGATTCTGAAGACCTCATCGATTGGAATTATTTTTTCTGTAACGGACCCCCCTCTAACAAGAGCGATGTCAAAAAAAGACTCACTGGTATTCACCAAGAAAGAGATAACTCATCTTTGCTTCCTAGAAATTTTCAAAATTTTATGTCACAGTCAAGCGGTTGAAAGATGTGTAGAAGAGGTCGCAATCGCCTCTCCCAAAGTTTATTCATCTGAAGCAAAGGATGGAGTCATTAGATCGTTTTTTCAGAGCGGAACTCCTTACATAATATAAGTCAAACAGAATACTGTATTACATTTTCTTGTGTATCCGTTAGGTTCTGAACATAACTGGATAAAAAAATATATATTGTCTTAAAAATAACGAAAAAAATGAAATTATTCGTGATTTCTCCATGATTTCGACCTTCGACCTTGTTGTGAAAACTACGAGAATTTTTTTATTTCGCTCAAACTATCAAGAAATGATTCTGGCACTCACAAAAAACTTCTCAGTTCCCCAGCAAAGGAAAAATCCGAATTTTTTTTCTATACGCCCTAGTGTATGCGCTATAAATGTATTTATTTGTGCTCACCCTATGAGCACTTTGCTTCCAAACAGGTATCAAATTAATTTTATTCCTCATAGAAAAAGGCTTTCTTTACTAACAAAAAAAAACTGACATTTATTTCCTCAAGATGATGTTTCTATTTTATATCGAAAATCCCATTTCGAGGAAATCAGAGTGAGGGGTGTCAGTTAAGCCCGTTTTCTGATCCATCTCAGGTTTTGTTCTCCTTTCTTGTGTATACAGTTCGATAGTCAACTTGAAAAAAAAATATTTATTTTACGTTGGCGTTTTTTGCTTAGAATTTTCGAAGTATATCCAAAAGTAGTAAGGAGATTTATCTCTCAAGATAGGGAGAGATGGAGTGAGGCAAGTTGGTTCGGTGAGTTCAAGTGGAGGGGGTGAGAGGGAGTATCATCAGAGGTACAGGGGAAATAGTATACACTAGACTGTGGTTGTTTCTGGGGATCTATCTCTTGAGATAGAAAGAGAGGAAACGTAGGATGTGGAACCGGGGAGTTCCAAAGGAGGAAGTGAGAGGGAGTATTATTAAAGGTACAGGGAAATCAAAGGAACAAGTTGAGGATTCTTATCTATCGTCTACTTCTAGGTCCGCGCCGTCCACTGGGTTGTTATCTGTTTCGAGAAGTGAGGTAATGATCCGGCCGAGTGCAGCTGGTATGCCAACTGCATCAAAGGAATGAGTGACTGAATATAAAAGTGAAGATAGAAGGGTTATGTAGGTATAATTAGTATCTTATTCTAATTTATTTGACCTGTAGCGGTTCGTAAATAGAGCGGATAACCAGCTCTGGGTGCGAGGGAGACAGTAGCGTAATAGCGCGCAGGCAAAAAGTTGTAGTCACTGATCAGAACGGATGACCAGCCCTGGGAGTGAGAAAGATAGCGACGTAAGCGTTTAGTATTAATAGTGGTTCCTCGCCCAAGCGGATTGCCAGCGCGGGGAGTTAGTAAGAATTTACAGCGGATTACCAGCCGTTAGTATTCTAGATCAGAGCGGATAGCCAGCCCTGATCGTCGTGGAGGTTTCATCGTGAAGCACGCCTTTTTATCTGCATGGCTCCTGGCGAGAGTCGCAAGAAGCTGAGCGGAGTGTGAAGAAGCGAGTGGAGGGAGATGCGCGCGTTTGAGCTTCGTGGGCGCTGCACTTGCGGCTCTCATCTACACTCGGTTCTGCTACTCTGCCGGCGTGAGGAAAACGTACCTTTCTTATCCTCACATGGCTATACTTACACGCGTAGATATGTTCACACCACAGAAAGAAAGTTCCTTCATTTTCTGCGATAGGGGTGTTTCTGCTGGTCTCTCTTTCTCTCTCTGAATATTTGAAGGTCTAATATCTAAAATGGTTGCCTACCGAATAGAGAAACGTCGTCTGCAAAAGTGGTTTTGTATAATATTAAAAGAGTCTCGCTCTATGCGAGTTGCGCATAGCAGTAACCTGCATTTCGCTCCTCTCTATTGATTTAGGCTTATGTCAAGAATCTTTCTTAAATTTCCGGCATATATATTGCGTGAATTTCGCAATGCTCGATCCTGATTGGTCCACTGATTTAGCATCGATAAGTACTTGAAACAAAAGTGGCAGTGCAGTACAAAATTATATTTTCATCCTCAGGCAAATCATACTTCTCAAATTTTTGTAATTTTTTTCCAAAGAATACGCTAAAAGTGAACTCATAAGTAACAGATAGCCACAGTATGAAGAAATATTAATTTTATGTGTGCGTTTTGCAAAAATTTATCGATATTAATAGTTTTATAATTATCAATTCTATGGAAAGTCTATTTCTGTAGACGCTCCTGTAGAAATATGAATCACAAATAAAACTTAACCTCAAACTTCCTAGACAACAGATTACAAAACAAAGATTTTCAATCGCATATTCGTTGCTAAAAAATTTGTAATAAAAATCCTACTGATACAAGTTCCCTGAAAATTCTCTAAATATTCTAAGGCCCAGTCAAGTTTTTGAGATTTCCTCTACAACTACATAGGTAGCACATTTTAGAAATCCAAGTAGCCCTCATAACTTTCCTGAAGGCTCATAAACTTGTTTGTTCAAATAAAATCGAGATTTTTATGAATAGCAAGGAATGCAGTGGTCAGATGTAGGAGCTTCAAAGCTAAAACTTTTTTTTTCAATTTCACAATTCAAGATTCCAAAGCTAAGAAATCAGAAATCACGGATGTTTACAATTACAAATATCTAGAATTTGCTACCAGGGGTGGGAGCTGCGCAGTGATTCTCAACTCATCGAGTAATGGGCTGCGCTTGGGGAGGTTTTTCTGCAGTTTTCCTCTCCCTTGGACGAAAAACCGAGAAAATGCGAGCGTTTCTATTGAAAATCCGGCTGCAGACGGTAGGTGATGCTCAGTAAAGATGGGTTTTCTGTATATAAATTAAAAAGCCTAAATGGATGCATATTCGAATAATAAAATGATCTATGTCGATATAATAGTAAAATCTAATGGTCCATTGCCTGTCTTCAAGTCCAACTTCAGACGTCAAATTATATCTTGCAATAAGAAAAACACACTATTGACTCAAATAGATATATTAGTGAAGTGTACTTCTATTTCTTGCCCTCATGCTTCAATTATGATTTCATTGAAGCATGCAGTTTCATTTTCAGGAAGAGAGATTCTTACCGAAATTTTCATGACTTGCCATAACAAAATGTCTCTCAGTGATATTTTCCTGCTGGCCTTCGAAAGTTTTGACAGATATTAGAAATGAATCTTAATTTACGAGTATGTTCAATTTTTAGAGTTTCGTAGCCCCGGTTTGATTAATAAATGCTGCTAATAATTGCCTTTTAATGTGAAAGAATCCAAAAAATATACATATACGTACAACTTGAGCTGTATTGGAGTTTTTTCCAAATTGATTTTGTTAAAATTATTGTATAGACGAATTTAATTTAACTATTTGTGATATTTTAATCACCAATACCTATATTTGTCAATGCATTTTATATTGTACTATAAAAATATCTGAAATGCGATTAAATCATTAATCTGAAATCTTTGAGATCATGCAATAATTTGAAATTTTCTACATAATATTTCGACTTTTGACAGCATAATTTGAATTTTATGAGAAATAACAAAATAAAATATTTTATCATATTCAAAAATTATATTTCAACAGCAATAAATTATTGTGTCATTCTACTCATGTATCGTATTTAGAAGTTAGAATTTTTTTCTTCTTGCTGGTGTGAGGTGTTGATTTATTTCCCAAAGTAGGTGATGAGTAATAGTAATAAATTTTTAATAACCTCGTTGAATAAAAGAGGTACAGTCTTTGGTCTTTCTAACAGGCAAAGAAGGCAGATCTAAGTGAACTGAAGCTGCTTTACAAACTAATCTTAAAATGCTTGAAAATAGTTAAAGTATTTATTTTATTATCTCCACGATAAAAATTTCAAAAAGTAGTTTCAGTTCTTGAAATCAAAATTTTTCATTGAAATGAAACTAACTCTGTTCCGTTAAATTAAAAAAGGTCTTGGTCAATCATTCAGCTTCACAGGATGACTTTGAAATTTACTGAATGAATATAATTAAAGAATATCAAAATTCTCACCGGATACAATCATAGCGTAATGGTATGGGAAATTTTAATTTTGGTCTTATGAAAATTTACATAATTGGAAATTGTTTCTCTTCTGTGACGTTCAAGACGAGCGAAGGAGAATAAACAGAATTGGATATACTTGGAAACAATTCTTATCAATTCATGACTACACATTGTTTGAAGAAGTCGAGTTACACATGAAATATCATTCATTTTCTTATTTCACTTATTTTCACAACTGCGGAAGTGCTTGTAGTCGATATAAGTTTGGATGACACAACGTAATGTAGGAATTATTATTATAATCGATAAGATTTGTGGTCGAGGTATAGCCCATATGCTGTGTACTTTGTTACCCAACATAGTTTGTTCAATGGCATACATTCCATGTTTGCAGCTTTACGAATATCTCGTCATACTTGCTTAAGAATTTATTCTTAAAAATACTACAATTATTCATGAGGACTTATGAGATAGCGACTAGTATATATATTGAAATATCTTGCAAGATATTCATTAGTTACACTGGGATCACGAATAACTTGTCAATCAGTTGTACCTGGCTAGAAAAAATGAGAGTCATTGGTGTGCTGGTTTTCGCTTTAGCGGTCGTCATTAAATCCATTGGTAAATATATAATATTATAAAATATATAATTCAAGTACTTTGTAAATTGTCGTTTGATTGCAAGGTATATTGTTTTCCAACTAAAAATAGTTTAAACTAAAACCCCTTTTTCTTTTTCACTATTTTGAGATTAACTAACTGTTTGTTGAAAATATTGATTTTTGTCTGGATACAAAGTATAGTAAAGTGATAATGAAAAAAAAGGAAAATATAATGTGAGGATAATTTTATTACAAAATTTTAAGAGCATGTCTTTCACGTCATCAACTACATGGTTTATATTCGGAAGCTTTATATTTTGAAAAATGTAACTTTTGTGTTGAAATTTTGAGAAACGGTTTCATATATAAAAGTGCACGTCTGTCTGCCACGCCATGCAGCCAGTAATGGTTAACTTGTTATGAGCAAACAAAGATTGATTTATTCATTTATTTAAAAACTTTTTTTCACAAACCATCATAAGCAAAATGTGGAGAAAATCGATATTGCATTTCTTTGACTGACCACCACTGGTCACTAC
>JAUMHM010125175.1:0-19472 GCA_032362435.1 Melikaiella ostensackeni | reverse complement strand
CATTCTAACCCATAGTAATCTAGGTGATACACATTCATACTTTTTGACATGCTGTTTCGCTCTCTCATTCATAATCAAACCGACTCCTTGGGTACCATATGATTCATTATCTACACCTGACCAAAGTTCGAGTTCGTTCTCTATGTTTCTTACTTGACATCCCTTTCTCTTTGTTTCCGGTACACACAAAATATCTAAGTTTCTCACGTGCATCGTATCATACATAAATAATGAAAAATGAAACCACTTGAAAGTGATAGATATTATTAACCTCACCTCAAAATCCCATATACATATGTTAAATGTATTTGAACTTTACAAACCTCCAGTGTCATATAAGGTTTTTCCTCTAGAATCGGATCGTTTAAAACATTTCATAAGAATTCCTGAAAAACATAATCATTAAATATTCCAAGACTTCATTACATATGTATTTGAAGTCTTTCTCTCAGTTGTCAATTTTCGTAAACAAAAATCAACTCAAACCTCCTATTAGCCACCAAAACCGAATCGTGAAGTCGAGGGAGCTCGGAAAGTAATTTGTAGTTAGAATCGTTTCTGTTCGTTCATTTTCGGCTTTACACGAGGTTGGTCTACGCAACGTGTAACAGAATCAATTCACCGACACGCTACGTTTGCATGTATTGATCCCAGGCGGGAAAGTGGTGGGGGCCGAAAAATCCCACGTTCTGGAGACACTGTCGCGCGTCGTTGCTTGACCGATCACGGGGTCACCTGACAATCTCCTTATATAAGTTATAATTTAAAGTACGTAGACGACTTTTTTTAACTTTAATGTAAGAAAAATGTTAAAGCTTGATGAGTTTATGTTTCATAATTAATTCAAGTCTTTCATGAAAATGTACCATAATGAGAACATAAAGGAGTCTCTGTACCCAACTATCAGTGAGTGCAATAAGTATCTTTTGTGTGTTATGCCATTGTAATTTTATTATTTAATAATACACAGGTGATTTATTTGGTAACTGAAAATTATCTTCAATGCCGTAAGTTGTTATCGCTTCCGTACTGAGAGTCGCCACATAGTAATCATGCCTCGTTGAATGATGTTTGAAATATCCATCTCAAAATGGGGTGGGAATCTATATAGAACACAGGTTTCGGCCGTAGGGTATAAGAAATCTGTGCAGGATATTCTCCCATAAAAACCTCATGCCACACAGTATTTCTCTATAATAGTAATGGCTGCATAGTAGTTTTTCCTGACTCCACAAATTGATTATACTATACTCACAATACTTTTAAAATATATTCCACAAAAAAATCCTAGATGGAATTTTATGTAGGAACAATTCATAGGTTTCCTTGAATGATGATTCATATAACATCATAATTAGAATCATTTGTCGTTTACCATTACGTTTTGAGATGGAAATTTGAGACACGGATCATCGCAGGATCCCATGTGGATTCCCATGTGGTTTTCTGGGTGGCGAAAGTTGACAGGGGCTTCTAACAATTTGTCTTGTTACTTGACAAATTGAGGCGCTGCATGCATAAAAGAGGATATAGAATTCTTTGGGTCGGAAGTGATGTATTTTCGTTTCAAAGTCTTTGTGTAAAACTTCAATTTTTGAAAATTCATTCAATGTAAGGAATTACTTCAAATTCTGTACAAATATATTTAGAAAATTCTCGTTTTTGTCTTATCAGGTTCATGCGATCTGACTCACGAAAAATAGATATTGACCACTGATAAATTGTATATACAATAGTGTCACTGACACATACAATGCAGCTGTATGTGTTACGCACATTGACAATATAAGTTGTGGATATGTCAAGCACCCATGCAATGACTTCACAAAAGTCGAGCCTTTGTCTGACCAAATATTATCTTCGGTCTGCCATTTGCACAAAAAAGTACAAAAACTACACAAGCGCGGCGCATGTGTTTCGTGCAGAGTAAATTTGCGCCAGAAACTGCAATAAACTGCTGCAATTTGCTACGCATAGTATATGTACACAATATTCTTATTTTCAGTTACACTACTTTGGACTCCTTATGTATATTCTCCGTATAGTCCCGTAAGTCAATTTAGGTACATGGCACTTGTCTTCATCACGACCATGTTCATTAATATTATTGTGAAGAATCGATGTCTTCGTCACGATGTTCATCCTTGCAAATATTTTTCAACAAAAGAAAGACTAGTACAAAGGCCGTCCTCGAAAGTTTTAGCAACACGTGTGTACTCGCGTGATGCAGCTACGCACGGGTGGCTGGAGGTCCCTAAATTAACCGCATGGGGCACTATACAATTTATATAGGAATTGGTTTAACGAGTGAAGATAATCACTGGTTGAAACTATGACATTGGTATCACTAGTTTACTTCAGTAACAATATTCTCTGATTTTCTCTAGGTTCGCTACTGGATCACCAACCAAAACTTCGAAATCTAACTGATTTCTCAGAGACAAAACTCAAATTGCTGTTCCAACCAATCACAATTTTACTGGTTCAGATTAAGAGAGCAGATTTTCTAACTTTCATCGACATCCCTATAATATGCCAAATCGTGCTCCTGTTGACCATCCTCGTTCGCCAAATATATTTAACCAGTTTTGGAGGTAGTCATGTAAATTATTATCATAGATGAAACTCGTACATATTTCTATCGTACTTGAGCTGATTTTTAGGTATCAGTATCCCATAGTTTATCCGATACCATTCAGAATTTGTTGTCATTCTTACAGAGTTATGGGGAAATCAAAACTAAAGATTATGTGTTTCAAGGTTAAAATTCAGTATAAAATGACGAATGATGAACACCCACTCAAACGTGTCAGATGCGAACCCGTCGAATCTGCACAGAAACTTGGCGATGTATTTGGAAGTTAGGTTCTTTGTATATAGTTCTCAGTGATATACAACTTTCTTCTACACTCATCTCGCTTTATTTGGCCAGCCTCGGGTCTGGTCGGCCAAGTAGCGGACGCTATTAAAATCTAGTTGCAGCCGGATATAAAGTGACGAGTAAATAAACACTCAGGACCGCATATATAGTCTGTGAACTCGGCACACGTACAAAAGTATATGCCAAAAGAGTCGTGAAGTAAACAACTTGTGATACGGCACTGACTATCCGAGTGAAGGCCTTGAGTACAGGGAATCAAGGCACGCGCACAGGGAGACAGAAGCATTCAAGCGGGAACTGCCGTGAGGCCGGTCAAAGAATAGGCGGCCAAGTTACGCAAAATGAGTGTATTTTTAAAATATAATACTTCCCACCCTTATTCCAATTACTTTATTCACAGTGTAATATATAATTGTTTTCTTAACTTCATTACGACAGGAAAAAATGGATAAGCCAAATAAGTCAAATGAATATTTCAATAAATATAAGAATTGACAACATACCTAAGATACAATATACTTTTTTCTTTGGACAGAATCGTTATTTCCTCTAAATTATTTCTGTTCAGACTACATTTTCAAAGATTCTCTGTATGGAGTTTTGGAGCGTTTTTTGTATTATTCTTAAATGCCGATTACGAAGTATCTATTCATTCATCTAGCTTGTCCGTACAAATAAATAGGCTTGACATGATGGATTGAAAATACATACAATTTATAATAGTAATTTTCATTTGAAAATTCTATCTGAATAGAAGAAAAATAGCATTAGACAAGCTTGATAAAATTTGATTAGTGATGCATAAAAAATTAGTTTTTGCGTTAATGTTCACATATAAATTTTTTGTTCTGTCGGAAGTAAATTTTCAGTTTGTCTTATTAGTAGAAATTTTTTGAATCATCCTTTTTTGTTCTTCATTCTTGCGGTAAAATGTCTCCCTTAAACATTAATTTTACTCTGAAAATTTTTTTTAAACATTATGTTTAGTTTTTCATCGAAATGATTTTCCACAGCTACGACGGTAATGTGAAATTTTTAAGAATAATTTCCATTTGGAAAAGTTTCTTCACGTTAAAGAGTCATATTATCGATTTATTTATTTCATTCACAATGGACCGGGAAAAAATTAGTTTTTCGTGGTAAAGGGTTCGCTCCCTAATATTTTTATTCAAATTGAATTTTCAATTTTTATTTTAGATGAAGAAGTTTTTTTATATAATATTGAATAACAAATAGTTAAAAATAAGGTCAAACTTACAAATAGCATCGGAGTAACTTGGTCAAATTGTATGTGTGATGCAAAAAAAAAGATAGTTTTCGCGTTAATGTTTACATAGAAATATTCTTCCTTTTCGGAGTGAATTTTCAGTTTTTTGTATTTATAGAAAGTCTTGAAATCTTGTTTTGACTGCTTTTCATTAAAAATTTTTTTTTTGATATACCTGTACGTAGAAGCGTTTTTATAAACTTTAAAATTCATAAAACTAATTTTCGTTTGAAAAATTTTTCTACGCAGGAAAGTAATGCTACAAAAAATGAAGGAAGTACTTTAAAATAGTTTTCGAATATTTTTTCTTCTTGATAAGTTTACGAATTGAAAACATCAGAAAATTGTATTGAAAATTATTTTCAGTTGTAAATTTCGCTTACGCAGTGTAACAATAAAGCTAGATGTCACGTCCCGAGCAAAAGGCGAGGGTAGTTTGGAAAAATGAGAAAGAGAGAGACCAGTGTTGCTGATTATGTCAGGTTGGTAAGGCCTGAACAATTATTTGTGAATAGGTTCGTAGTCACTAACAATCCTATGGGCATTGCGTCATTGAAGTTTTCAATATAAATGAGATATAGTTAATATAACAGATGATTTATTGAAAGGACAAAAGAAAGATAAATAGTTGCATGAATTAAACTTACAATTACCTCTCTAATCTTGAAAGGGCAAGAGAGGTTGATCTGTCGATTTTATCTTCGATACATCGTAAAGCAGTGACAAAACTCTACCGGCTGTTTGTACGAATTTCCTTTGAAGTGACTCAATTAGTGTAGTGAAATGATGCACGATCACTGTTTACTAGTAGAGCGATACACGGTCCTAAACAACTACCGAATCCACTCTTCACAACACAAGTTCAGAACTTGTTAATTTGTTACTTGGTTCACGAAGAGTTAAAAGTAGGCGACTTGTTCAGAACGGTTCGTACTTCGCGGATTAAGTTGACAGCGTCACTGTTTGGAACGTAAAGACGACCACCAGGGGTATCTCTGGGGTTTATATAGGATAGGGATAAACAAAACATCACGTTTTTCGCAAATCTGTGCTTCGGCACGTCCCTTGCAATTGTTCGCTTTGACACTTTCCTTGCAATTCTGTGCTTTAGCACGTTCGTAAATATTCGGTACGTTCATGACAAGCCTTGTCTGAAATATGATCGCCTAGTTCGACGATGTTATGAGGATGGTTACGAACGATCTCGATTGAGATTTGAATAATTCACGTGAATGACTAATATGTGAGTTCCCTCAGCTGACAGTTTCGGCAGCTGGTCATCGCTTCTCTTGTTCTTTCAGGAATACGAATTCTTTATGCTAAACTTGACTATGGCCAACGTATTCAGTCAGACGCCTTTCATTACAGCGCCTCTGAGTACATTCGTGGTCGGTCACTTAATTACTACATGCTATACATATTCAGGTGAATGGTATGTTGACTACACAGCGTCGAAACGCTAGACTACATTTGTTGTCATACATGTGTATACTCCTGTTTACCATATATTTGATATTCGATATATTTAGTTTGTAATCATATACACATGTATTGATTAATTGGTAATTTTTAATTATCTATTATCGGTAAAACCTATACATGGTTTCTCTTATTAAATTATCGGCATAAACTGAGTCTTTTGTCTACTCATGGTAATTCACTTTTGTTAGCTTGCGCTTTCTGCTTTATCGTCAGCAGTGTAATTATCATGAGTAGACACACGATTTAGTGAATCCACTTAGTGTGCCTGATCATGTATGAATAATTGTCACTTGTCTGTCTTGAAGTAAGTTGGGTAGCCTCTTGTCAGGCGTTGCAACAAAATTTTCAAATTGCGGATGCAACAGACCTGCCTCCTTAAGAGCTATCATCGTTCTCAATGAATTAAAATGTTCTTCTAGACAATAAATGATACTTACTCACCAGATTCGTTTTCATTATGGTAATGATTCCAAGTTTTACAATTAATAATTTTACATCAAATTTACTTTTAATTTCCTGATGTGAAATTTGACAATAGTATGGCGTTGTGAGGTACGATTGGTGTAACGTGCGAGTAATGTGTGTTCTGTTATGATCAAGGTAAGTATTCTTTTACTCGTGTTTCTGCATCTACGAAGAGTAGCCTGGCTGGTTGTTTTGTTTTACTACAGTGATCAAAAAGTTGGTGTCATCAATTTTTCATATCATGACTATAGAGATGCTGTACATCTGTGGAAGGCTTCCTTTATTTCTCGGTGGCGAAGGCTCTTCAGGCTTAAAGGTCATACTGATTTCACGTTTCGTTGTTGAAGTTTATAGTTCTGAAAATTCAGACTGTGTGGCTGGACGATCTAGAATGCGGGGGCTTTGACGTCGAAGTCGTGGAACCGTCCTGTCAGTCATGATGTTGCCTTGGCGTGTGAAAGCATGAAAGTGTGTGTGTGTGTGTGTATTTGCGTGTGTGTATTCCTCCAATTGTATTTCCTTTTCGTTTCTTTTGTGTTATGATAATTTTTCTTTATAATCGTACAAAGTTTCAGGACCCATGATATTCATGGTCGAGTTTCCGAAATTTAACCTTAGAGAAGAGAAAATTGATCTAGAGATAATTTGCTAGTATGCATGAATATAATAGATCCAAATAATTCGATTTTCATTTAAGTATACAGGTTGTTTCTTTTATCTTAAGGCATCGAAATATCTCAAGAAATACGCATCTAACGAAAAAAATTTCTATAATAAAAACTTTTTATCTTCGAGGCGGAAGAGCGACCTCGCAAAAATTTACCTTACCCCCCACCCCCTTGGAGATGATGGAAGGGTAACTTTTAAATTGCAAATGGGAACCTATTTTTGTTATAGTAGATTCAGATTCTCCATCAAAAAATACGTAAGTTTTATTCGAAAAAATTTTTTCGATTCGCTCCAGATGGCGATGCATTTTGGGTTGAAGTCGCAGATTTAGAATGCGGGAGTCGCATCCACATTCCACCCCCGGTGAACAACCCTCGGTCACGCCTGTGCCTGCGCGACTTCAACCCATAAATGCATCGCCATCTGGCGTGAATCGAAAACAAATTTTCGATTAAAACTTACATATTTTTTAATGAAGAATCTTAGTCTACAATGAAAAATATAGGTTCACACTTGAAAATTTAAAGTTACCCCTCCGCGCCCCTAGAGGGTGGGGTGTGGGGTAAATTTTTGCGGGGTCGCTTTTCCCCCTCGAAAATAAATAGTTTTTATTTCAGACATTTTGTTCGTTAGATGCGTATTTCTTGAGATATTTCGATGTCTCAAGATAAAAGGAACACCCTATATGAACTCCTCTGATTAAGACTGAACTTTAAGAGAATGGAAACCAAGTTTACGGCTTAATGCCCTTGATTGTTAATATAAACTCAAAGAAACGAGAATTTTTAATGGAATTATTTCATGTGACGAAATTTCGTAAGATATTCAAGAATAGTATGAATGCTTTCAAAATGTAGAGTAATGAGCTCATTAGAAACGACTACATCACGCAAAATTATGAAAAAGAGGAAGGAAAAGGAACGAAACAACACAGCCATCATCACTCTCCTTGCCGTATTCTTTTTCCATCCTTTTCTTTATACTATTGAGATTCAATATGTTTCAAGGTCACTTTGACCTTGAAATTTGACAAAGTTCACACTTTTATCTGAGGCCATTAATTGTTTGCAATTTCGCGTAAACAGTTATTAATCAAATTGAATATACATAAATATAATTGATTTTTCCTGTTTTTCTTTTAACGCGAATTCCGAACGAAATTGTACTGAAATTATCTTTTCTCACAATTTCGAAACCCTGAATAAAAGCGATTAGAAATACAAGAAACTTTAACGCAACGGTAACATTTATCTCCATTGGAAGGTAATTATTTTAGCATGATTTTTTATATCGTTGTTGACTTGCGTGCTAACAACTTGCCTTTAACGTACAAATTTCGTACTACGAAGGACTTCCTGGGATGATTGAGAGCAGGAGGAATAAATTACATGTTTACCTTGTAAACCTTGAAGTTGAAATGAGCCACTTCATCTGTGTATTGAGAATTATTTTAATAAGATTTGAAATGATATTTTTGTACAAGATTTCAATTTCTTTTGTAGAAAAAAGAAAGAAAAAATGCAACCTCCAAATCCTCTTTTTTCCTCTTTTTCGTTTTTCCCTTTTTAATTTATTTTGTACTCATGTGAATTTCGGAAATGTATAAGTTATCTTATATTGATTATTTTGGTAGAGTCAAATTTACATTTGAGTTTCATTTTTCAGAACAAAATTGCTAAAATCTTTGCAAACTTATGCAACATAATGGGCATTTTCTATGGTTTGTTCTACAAAATTCCTTGTCCTTCTAATCCGTTACTTCTTCTTTTGGTACAATTGTTGCGGCTTAATTCTGCCCTGTGGAAACGTTGATATGGTTTATCCACCTATTCAAAAGAAATGTACATAAATAGGATTGTATGGTATTCTTATACAAGGAGAAGCTTTGGTTTTTCTACACGCTTATGGTCTCGTTTTTCATTTGGTATTTCCTGGATTACGGTATATTTGTTTGAAATTCTGACAGATTCGATATTTCAAGTCACGTATAGATTGTGTAATCCGATCCTTACATTTTCCTCACTAAGTTTATCGACATGGTCATGTTTCCTAATCACCGTGTGTATTTTATAACGGCTACTAGAAGTTACTAACACTTGACCTAACATAGAATGTTTTCCTCTGATCCTTTGAGGGTCAATAGCTCCTATGTTTCTAAGCAATTGTCCTACAGAGGTAGTGAATTAACGATCAGAAGAACAGAAATTTGGATAATTTCCTTCCGAATCTGTTAAATTTTCTGTGCAACTATTTACTTTTGAATATGAATTTACCTTGGAAATATTATTAAACTTTGCTTCTAACGGAGGTAATTTGCTAGTGATGGGTATTTATAGGGAAATTCTACGATACAACGTAAAAATTTACAACAGAATCTCTCAGGTTCAGTTTTACTGTGTCTAAAGTAGAAATTCGAACTTGTGATAATTTCACGATCTCGACAGATTCATTCTCTGAAACGAGTAGGTCTTCGTCCAAAGCATATAATTTAATTAAATTTATGCCAGCTCCAGTGTCTACTAAAAATGAAGTCTTGGATTTATTGAAATTAGGGGATGAAAATTCTACTCGCCAAGCCCGTCGCTGCATTGGAGCGGCGAGCGGAGTTGTAGTTTGAACCTTTTGTATTTGCTGGACTAGGAGATTGAGAACGAGGTGGCGCGTTTATTCCTCCACGCACATTATAGGAATTAGGATATCCAGTGGTTTGTACAGGAGCAGTTGGGAAATAAGGATAAGAGTTAAATATGTACGGATATTCGTATGGAGGAATATCATTATGTGGGAAATGGGAAAAATCAGGACAATAAGGATGTTTTATTGCACGTGGCGTGTTTTGGATTTGGTCAGAAGTTTTATATGAGCCTGTAGTCGTTGCAAAACGAATATTCGGACTAGAACTACGGTCTCGTGATCCTGAACAACTGGGTTGAGAATATCTTGATTCTCGATAATGGTTTGTGGAATAAGGAGGGTTCAAATGATGCCGTGCTTCGTACTCGAGTGCGACTTTAAACGCTGCGTCTAAATTTTGGGGGTGAAGTGCTTCTACCAGCCCGAAATACTGTCCGGCAAACCTGTTTGAAATCTTCGAGGGCGCAGTCATTAAGAAGGGGTAGTAATTGCTCTACGTTCGCATATTCATCCTCGAGAGACGCTTGAGCTCCTGATTTTAGGAGAATAACTCGATCAAAGAATTCACTGACATTTTCTTCGCGATTCATTCGTATGGTTGAAATTTCATGTAAATACCATGAATACGTTTTGCGGGGTGCGAGTCGCTGTTTTAGATGTTTGATTCAATCATTAAGGGTTGTGAAAGTTTTCCCATGAATACTATCTCGGGCCGCCCTTTTTAATCGAGCTAATACCGCTTTGAGATACTGTGTTTCGCAGTTGATTGGCACCAGTGACTCTCCGTTTATAATATCTTGGATGAAATCTCTAACGGGCATATTTTTGCCAACATAACTGGAGATGTTTACCACCCTTTGTTGTACGGCAAAACACTCAGCCATGGAAGTCATCATGGCTTCACTGATGGTGCGATTGATATCACCGGTAAATTGAGTTTGATTTGGATCATTAGAAATTTTTGCGTTATGCTTGCTTAGAGCGAAGGGTAAAATCTTTTATTTATTGGAGATATTCAAGAATGACTAATTGTAGTTGTGGGAGTCAAAATGATTTATGTATATTCAGGTACTTAGTTCCAAGTATTTTCCAAGTGAACAACGAGATGAAACTCTTTTCATGAACCTGAATTAAATTTTGGAATTTATAAGTATGCTATAGTTTCTACTACTGAATTTCAGGCCTTCAGGGGATGAAACCTATGATGAATAACACAATAACTTCGATAAAATGACAATGGAGTTGGAATGAAAGTCAGATGGAAGAATTGATACTTCTTAAAGCTATTAATATTAACTATAAACTGATAATAACAAAAGAAGTGTTCGATTGAAGGTTGAAAGAAGAGTTGATAATTTTGAACCCTTAATGATCCAAAGAATCTTTCACAGAGAAAATCTCTTTTGTGAAATTCTATTTTTAGAAGGATTCAAGGATACAAAAGAATGACCAGAATAAATAGGATGAAAACTCCGTAGCGAGTTTTCAGAATTGAATTTCCGTTAAAAACTGGAAATTAAGTTGGAAAATCACAAAAGGTAATTTTTGGATTGATAAAATAATTTAAATTTCAGATGAGGGGTGGGAATTTTGGATCTGATAAATTTTTAGCCCCCTAGTTTTACCTTCAAGTGTAATATGTCTTTGTTACTGTTTGTGTAAAATTTTGAACTTCGAATATTGAACTAGAAACCCAAGATTTTTGACACGGATTTAATTTTGATATTTGAAATTGTTTAAGTGTCACGGAAACTTGCGAAGTTCATTACGTAGAGATATAACTCGAGTTGTCGTTGTTTCAAACCCTTCACTTGCACAATCTTGCTACAAAGAGTACATGCAAGGTTAATTCGGGGGAAATCGTGGGTTTATTGACGATGGCGGGGCTTGCGAGCACACGAAGTATACCAACGCCTTACAAGCACTTCGCACTTTGCCTTGCCCCGAAGGTGACCGTGCAACGAATCTAAGAAGGACTTATACTCTTAAATGCTTTTACAAAGTTTCTATCTTTATACTACACTGAGTTCAAATTTTGAATTATTATAAAGGAAATCACTTAATTTAAAATGAAAATGACAATCCCACCGCTGCCACCAAATCAGCTGTCACGTCCAAAGCAACAGGCGAGGGTAGTTTGGAAAAATGGGAAAGAGAGAGACCAGTGACAAAGAAAAGATAAATAGTTACATCAATTAAACTTACAATTACCTTTCTAATCCTAGAAGGGCAAGAGAGGTTGATATGTCGATTTGATCTCCGATATGTCCTAGAGCAGTGACGGAACTTCACCGGATGTTTGTATGAGTTTTCTTTGAAGTGACTCAATTAGTGTATTGAAATGATGCACGATCACTGTTCACTTGTAAAGTGACACACGGTCCTCAACAGCTGCCGAATCCACTTTTGAGTTCTTTTTCACGAACGTTAAACCAGCGGACTTTATCCGGAAAATGACTCATACGACGACCGAAAGTCTCAGCCGGAGGGACTTTAGTTTACAACTTGATGATTCGTTACTGGGTTCACGAAGAGTTAAAAGTACGCGACTTGTACAGAGCGGTTCGTACTTCGCGGATTAAGTTGGCAGCGTGACTGCTTGGAACGTAAAGACGACCACCAGGGATATCTCTGGGGTTTATATAGGATAGGGTTGAACAAAAAATCACGTTTCTCGCAAATATGTGTACGTCCCTTGCAATTCTGTGCTTTGACACGTTCCTTGCCATTCTGTGCTTCAGCACGTTCGTAGATATTCGGTACATTCATGACAAGACTTGTTTGAAATATGATCGCCTAATTCGACGATGTTATGAGGATGTTTACGAACGATTTCAATTGAGACTTGAATGATTCACGTGGGTGACTAATATGTGAGTTCCGTCGGCTGACACTCTCGGCAGCCGGTCATCGCTTATCTTGTCCTTTCAGGAATATGAATTCTTTATGCTAAACTCAACTGTGGCCAACGTATTCAGTCAGACGCCTTTTATTACAGCGCCTCTGAGTACATTCGTGGTCGGTCACTTATTTACTACATGCTATACATATTCAGGTGAATGGTACCTGTATGTTGACTACACAGTGTCGAAACGCTAGACTACATTTGTTGTCATACATGTGTATACTCCTGTTTACCATATATCTGATATTCGATATATTTAGTTTGTAATCATATACACATGTATTGATTAATTGGTAATGTTCAATTATCTTTTATCGGTAAAACCTATACATGGTTTCTCTTATTAAATTATCGGCATCAACTGAGTCTTTTGTCTACTCATGGTAATTTACTTTTTGTTAGCTTGCGCTTTCTGCTTCATCGACAGTAGTGTAATTATCATGAGAAGACACACGATTGAGTGAATTCAGTTATTGCGCCTGATCATGTATGAGTAATTATCACTTGTCTGTCTTAAAGTAAGTTGCGTAGCCTCTTGTCAGGCGTTGCAACAAAATTTTAGAAATGCAGATGTAACATAGAGAATCTGGATTAAATTTTAGGATCGAGGGGAAAAAATTAGTTTTCGTCGTAATGTGTTGTCTTAAGCATAATTCTTGATTTGATTAATTTTTATGTTTCTGTGTATTCAATTTTCAAAGATTTTTCGCATTATTTCTCATTAAAAAATTTGTTGTAAATAATATGTGGTAGAGCAAAGATATTTTTAATATTGAAAGGAAAAATAAGCTTAAACCGTAAAACATTATTTCCATGTAGACACTAATGTGAGCGAATCTTTGTAGTAAATTTCGAAAGAAAGAGAAATTGTTATATCATTTATTATTATTTAATTTTCAATGCTTCTTTGCATAAACTTTTAAGGTATTCATAAATTACAGTACCTTCTTTAATCGTTAGAATTATATTCAATATTAGTTACATTTTTAATATTGTAAACAAAAGGAAACATCGAAATTTGTACTATTTCTTGAAGTTGTGCTCCACTTAAAATTTTTACGCAGTGTATAATGAATAAAACAGATAGCATTATCTCTATGAAATTATTTTATTAGAGATTCAAAAAAATAATTAGTGTCTCATGATCAAAATTTCTTAGTTTAAAATTTGAAAACTTATATTCGATTTACATTAATCGATTTTTCTTAACCGTTGCTTATCATACGCAACACCCATTTCTCCGTAGGTGTTTGAACCTTCCAATGCAAAAGTCGTATAAGTATATTTTGCCAGAAAATATTTAATCACCTAGCAATATGCATATTGAACAGATTATTGGTGTTAAATTCCAATATTCCAGAGATCTTGTCAAAGAACAATTACTGAAACCTGTTGCAGATTTGCACTTTGATTTAATACGTTCCGAAGTGACAAGTATATGTAATTCCTATTGTGATGAGGCTTTTTCCCGAGTCCCGCGGATCCGTTGAAACGGCAACAAAATAGAAAATATTATCCCAAGCGGATCTCAAACGAAGTTTCCTTGGAGAAAACTAAGGTGAAGGCCTCATCGCGAGGCGTGGGTAAAAGGTCCCTGCACCTGCGGCTCGAGTCCGCCATATTTATTGTTAAAAGTACCTGAAAGTGCACATGCAAAAAGGAATCTGAGCACTAATAAGGTGATTGGGTTCGCAGATCGCGACCTCAAACATGATCTACCCCAAGCAGCAAAATGAAACGAAAGCTAAGCGGTAAATAACAAAAACTAGCACCAGACAATTGAAGGGATGGGACTTACTGAGGGAGTTTGGAGTACGCGCCGGCGAATCAACTTCAGATCTAGGCGACTGAATGAATTGCCTATAACAAGGTTTAGTCCGAACATCGTAGGTAGAACAGAAGAAGCGAGCCTCGACACTCAAGACAGGAACAGTCACGTCAGAATGCCGACACGCCATTCGAATCTCCACGCGGTGGGTACCATCTTCTTCTTCTGTTAGATCAGCCAATGGCTGATCTACGTTGACAGCACACTTGCTTGAGCAGCCTTGTATATATGGTCAGGTAGGTCCCATCGTCGGCTCGAGGAACTCTACGCATGCGCAACGGGTTGGTTTCAACGAAGCAGCCGCGGCTGAACCTATTTAAATTTCTGACTTCGAAAGACGGTACAACTGTTAACTCTCGGCAATTCGCGAACAAGGGATTTGATGACCGTATGATATCTCGTTGAAAGCATCACCCTTTAATAAATAAAGGCTTGGAAAAGCCCCCATGGTCGGTTGCTGAAGTGACGATCGTCTGTGTGTGTGCTCGAGCCCGCCTAATCCTTAGACGTGCCTGCACTTGGCTGTACCCTGAAAGGTAGGTAAGCCAGGTTTTCTCACCTAGGGAACGTCCGTTTATGAATATTTTACAATATTTTGGTTTCTCGCTGAGAATTCTGGCGTGACCGGTCGAGGGAGAGATTGAGGGTTAAATTTACCACGTTACACTATGTTGCAGCATAACTCAAATATTTATTACCAAATAATTACATCTTTACTGCATGACAATATATGTTTCAAAATTGCAAAGTATTTGCATTCTTCTGACAGGTATCACAGAATTTGACGTATTTTACGACTTCGGGGTAGAAATCGGACCAATAGTATGACGTGGTGATCCTATGGTGGGTCTTTTCGAACCCTAAGTGTCCTGACTGCGTTGACAGGGGACGCGATGAGAGCGGATTTGCGCTGTGTCTTAGGCAGAACGTGTTTCCACGTATTTAAGTCTGAGAAAATAGGGTCTTCTAAATCACAAGCTCGATGAGCGGTCTAGAACGGTCTCCACACCGCTCTAGATCAGTGAGTCGTTTTAGAGGCCAAATATCTTCTGTCGAAAATATCGCCGCTGATTGTTCAGTTTCATCTTGGTCCTGAGTCATTCTAGAAGGAAAATCGGGTACTATATTTAAGGCACCTTCGTGGGATTGAACCTCAAAGTCATATTCTAGTAAAATCAATTACCAGCGGCCTAGCACTCCGGTCAGATCTTTGAGAGACTGGAGCCACTTAAGACTACTGTTGTCGGTTATCACAATAAAGTGAACCCCCTCCAAGTACTCTCTGAACTTACGGATGGCCCAGACGACTACTAAACACTCCCTCTCTGTGACGGAGTAATTCCGTTCAGCTCACAAGAGTGTTCTGCTGGCATAAGCGATAACATGCTCGGCGCCATCATACGTCTGAGTCATTACGGCCCCGAAACCGCTTGAACTAGCATCTGTTTGTAATATCAACAGATGAGCGAAGTTTGGACAGGATACCACTGGTGAAGAACTGAGCGGATTTTTGATAGCCAGGAAGGCTGCTTCTTGCTCATTGGTGGTTCGGATTCCACCTTAAACTGCAGGTCCCCTCTCTTTAGAGGGGACCTACAGTTTGAGGTGGAATCCGAATCACAAACCCAAAGGCACTCTTTGCGAAGTAAGCAGGTAAGGGGTTCAAAAATCATGGCTAAATTTGGTATGAGCCTAATATGCGAATATGCGGAACCTAAAAGCCTCCGCAGTTGTCTAACGTTCTTCAAATCTGAGTATTCAACGACTTGGGCCAATTTCTCTGAATCAATTTTGACTCCTTCGCTATTAACTAAGTAACACAAATAACGAATTTCGTTCCGAAATAAGACATATTTCCGGATTTATTGAAAGGCCCGCAGCAGCCACACTATCTAAAATCAACGTAAGCCATTTAATGTGCTTCTCAAATGTCATGCTGACAATAATAATGTCGTCAAGGTAAGCAAAGGAATGAGATTCTAATTCTGTACCTATAATACTATATGATCAATAAGTCGTTGAAGAGTCGCAGGTGAATTAGCAAGACCGGAAGGCACACGAGTTTAATGAAAATGACCTCGTCATGGTACAGAAAGGGCTGTAATTTCCTTCCATTTACCGTCCAGGGGTATTTGGTGAAACGCTAACTTGAGATTCAGCGTAGAAATGCAATTGGCTTCTGCTAACCTATCGAATATATATGACATTGATGCTAACAAATACGCGTCCTTTATCCAACACTTATTCACAGCACTTCAATCTACACAGAGTTCATTAGCACCATTAGGTTTCCTAACCATTACCGAGGGTCAGGCCCATGGACTCTCTGAGGGTTCAACTAAACCTTTCTGCAGTAGATTATCCAGAATCTTATGGAGTTCGTTCAGAACAGCGGGAGATCGACGGTACTCCTTTTGTTTAATAGGTAGGTGGTCACCCACATCTATTTTGTGTTCGGTTAGTGTATTTTTGCCTAGCTTGTTTGGGTTAGGTACCTTTTCAGCAATGAAATTCACAACAATCTCAACTTGTTTCTCGGTTAATTACTGTATCACGGCGCAATCATTGTAGTACGAGGGTGTGGTGAGCAAGTCTATTACCGCAGTGTGTCGTATGGCGCCTGTGATGTTGCGAATTTCCCGAACATCACAAATCGTAATTTAAATGTAAGTTTATGAAAATACGCTTGGTTTGCATCAACAGTAAATTCGGCACTCGTTATTGTTAAATTTTCTTAGACTTATGATTGGTTTGGCTATGTTTTTCTTTTTTTTCTCGTTTTTAATATCTTTATGAGGGCCTTTGAATTTTACGGTCTCGAGTGGTGAATTCTGTCCTGTGACCTTCAGCGTACTTTTCTTCTGGCTTTCCTTCGTGGATTCTCGTATCTTCTCTCTTTTTGGCCATCTGAGATCCACGACATGTCTCTGGTGAAGATGGACCAAGGCGATTACCAGCCTGATTATGGACAAACTAGGTAACTTCGCCACTTTGCGTATTTTATTCTATTACTGGCTGCTGATGCCGCCTTTTTTATCTCTTGTTTTGGGAGATATGGAGTCCAAAATTATATCTGCCGTTCGAAGCACGGATCTCCGTTCTCCAATTCTCACACAGGAGTGAATTTGGCCACCTTCGCTGGCCTCAACTTCCCGAGGACTTTACCGCTTCTCGAGAACAAGAGAAGATTCTTGGTTGATGACTTGGTTCAGCGAAACAAAAGAAGATGCAACGAAGAGAAGAAAAGGCGGTAGGGCAGACCAATGAAAAGCCAGCATACTTGAGGATTTCTCTCTTGACCGTACCGATTAAAATTAGTCCTCTGCGCAGGACACTTTTCACCTCTCCCATCGATCACTGTTCACAGCGATGGCTTGAAGTAGATTCAGACAAATTATTCTAGTTTGTGAACTCGAGGTGCGAACCACGTGCTCATCGGCGACCCGCTTGTAAACTGGTGTGATAAGCTAGGATCTTGATCTTTTTTTGTGGTTTAGCCAAGATATCGATTTCATTTATTGTCGTCATCTTTATCTTTCTTTTTTATTTACTCCAAGACAAAATCATACTATTTATATAATAATTGTGCTGGTATTTCTTTTATAATGTGCCTATAAATTATTTCTGTCGGAGTGCCGAAGCCTAGAATCATGTGCCATAATCTTTCATTTGAGTTTCCCAAGAATGTAAAATGATGTAGTCCTATCGGATAATGTCGTTGAGATCACTGTCCCTTCAATAATTGTATAACGAAATCCTAAAAATGTAATAAATGAGCTTCAATTTAATTTTTTTCTAAATCGAGTTTCACCAATTCATTAAAACCCGACCCCTCCACCAGTATTTATACTTATATAGAGACTGAACTAACCATTCAGTTCGAGTTTTAGTTGCTGCCCTATTATTTCTTTTATTTTACTTCATTTTGTTCAAACGCGTCGCTTTTCTCTCTTCCTATCGATTATGGTCCTTGTAGCTTATTTGGGAATTTTATAGAGTGGGAATTGTGGGGTTTGAAATTAAGAGTTACATATTACGGACTCGTGAAGGATCATGTTTTAAGCTATTTTGTTGTTTAGTACAAATTTTGAGCTACCTTGTTGTTTAAAGCGCATTTTGAAATTTCGAAATTTTTTTCAGATCTGTCCCAAGAAAGGACTAGCGCCCAACTTAAAGTGAATTTTAAGTTTTCCTAAAAAAAAGAAGTAATTATGATAAATAAGGGTAGGTTGTGCGTAGCTAAAAGAACCCCCAAATTCCATCAAAAAAAAAGCAGCGTCACACGCCGTCGTAGACCGTTTGTAATGCATTAGTACTACCACCTACTATTAATTTAAAAATCTTAATAGCGTCCACACCTTACACACATTAGTATTTAAAATTGGTTATTGCCCCAAACACTACCTGTTTTCCTACGGTGTCAAGTTTAGCCGGAACGAATATCCGCCCCAATACAGTCTCCTGTGTTCCATTAGGAAACATAATCGCTTTTATCCGCGATGGTTTAGTTCTAGCGCCTAATTTTTTTCGGTATATTTCGGTATATTCTAACGCATCACATTCATCTTCCGAATCCGAGTCGAAAACTTTAAGAACTAATTTAGATGCGACCGGTTTATTGAGAGACCCTCCCACACATCACGAATAATAAACATCACGACAGACATCACGAGGCGTGGGTGAAAGGTCCCCACGCCTGGCAGCTCGGGTGCGCCATATTTATTGTTAAAAGTACCTGAAATCGCACATGAAAAGAGGAAGCTGAGCACTAATGATGTAGTTGGGTTTGCGGATTCAAATAATTAGTTGTGTCCAAATTGAAAATCTAAGAGGTATTTATTCATTAGAGAATGAGTTAGTGAATCTATCCAATTGAATCATCGCTATAAATTGATAGCGAGCAAAAGGTACAAGATTTAATGATAAGAAAACTGACTCTGAGTGATCATTCTCGACCTCAGACATGATCTACCCCAAGCAATAAAATAGAAAGAAAGCTAAGCGGTGAATAACAAAAATCAGCACCAGATAATTGAAGTGATGGGACCTACCGAGGGGGTTTGGAGTATGTGCCGGCGAAACAACTGCAGATGATCAAGGCGGCTGAATGAATTGCCGTTAACAAGGCTTACTTCGAAAATCGTAAGTAGAACAGAGGAAACGAGCCTCGACCCTCAATAACAAGGAATTAGATAACCGTATGATATCTCGTTGAAGCGTCTCCCTTTAATAAATACGGGCTCCGATGAGCCCCTGTGATCGGTTGTTAAAATGACGATCGTCTGCATGTGTGCTTGAGCTCGCCTAATCCTTTTACGTGCCTGCACTTGTCCTTACCCTG
>JAUMHM010125164.1:0-19477 GCA_032362435.1 Melikaiella ostensackeni | reverse complement strand
ACTCCCCGCGTCTATACTGAGCTATCGCCTAGTCCGTCTTCCTCTATCCATCCGGTCTTACGATCTTACGGACCACGGTCCATCCATTTCACTCCCCATTTTTTTTTACTACGCGCCATAAGAAGTTTCACTTCAAAAATTAGGTGGATAAGGTGAATCTATCACATTTTACTATAAAAAATAGTTGGATGGCGAGAATTCCGATATTCTGCTTTATACTCTCTCTTCTTGATATCCCACCTTTTCCTAGGAAAGACAAGTTGGATAGAGGGAATTTTTCATAGTTTGCTAAAAAACATTGGTTATGTAAAGGGAATTTTTCACATTTTGCTATAAAAACAGTACTTAGATAAGGCAAATTTTTCACTTTTGCCTAGAGAAAAATTATTCGGATAAGAAACATTTTACATATTTTGCTAGAAGAAAATTGGTTGGGTAAGGTGCATTTTTCACATTCTCCTAGAAAAATATAGTCGAATAGGGAGAATTTTCCACGCTTTGTTATAAAAACCGTACGCAGTTAGACAAGGCAAAATTTTCACTTCTACCTAGAGAAAAATTATTCAGAGAAGAAGCATTTTACGAATTTTGCCAGAAAAAAATTAGTTGACTGAAAGAGAGGGACTTACCAAATTTTTCTAGAAAAAATAGGTTGGATGAGGGAAATTTCACACAGTTTGCTAGAAAAAAAATAGATGGATAAGGTGAATTTATCATATTTTGCTAGAAAAAAATAGTTGGGTAAGGAGAATTCCGCTATTCTACTATATATGCTCTCTTTTTGATAACCCGCCTTTTTCTAGAAAAAATAATTTAGATAGATGAAATTTTTCCCATCTTGCTGAAAAACATTGGTCACGTGAAGGAAACTTTCCACATTTTGCTAAAAAGAAGAGTTGGATAGGGAGAATTTTGCACATTCTGCTGTAAAAACCGTACCTAGTTAGTTAAGTCAAATTTTTCACTTTTACCTTGAGAAAAATTATTCGGAAAAGAAACATTTTACATATTTTGCTGAAAGAAAATTGATTGGTAAGGTACTTTTTTCACATTTTGTTGGAAAAATGTAGTCGGATAGGGATATTAATAGGGATATTAGATATTCCACACTTTGCTATAAAAATAGTACGTAGTCAAATAAAACAAAATTTTCACTTCTACCTAGAGAAAAATTATTCGGATAAGAAGCAATTTACACATTTTGTTCGAAAAAATTGGTTGGCTGAATGAGAGGGACTTACCAAATTTTTCTAGAAAAAATAAGGTGGATGAGGGAAATTTGACACATTTCGCTAAAAGAAAGATTAGTTGGATAAGGTAAATCTATCACAATTTACTAGAAAAAAATAGTTGGATGGCAAGAATTCCGATATTTTACTATATACGCTCTATTCTTGATATCTCACTCCTTTCTAGGAAAAATAAGTTGGATAGAGGAAATTTTTCACATGTTGCTCAAAAAGACTGGTTATGTAAGGGAAATTTTTCACATTTTGCTAAAAAAAAGAGTTGGATAAATAGAATTCTGCACATCTTCCTAGAGAAAAATTATTCGGATAAGAAAAATTCAACATATTTTTCTAGAAGAAAATTGGTTGGGTAAGGTGCATTTTTCACATTTTGCTAGGAAAATATAGTCGGATAGGGAAAATATTCCATACATTGCTATAAAAACAGTACGTAGTTAGACAGGGCAAAATTTTCACTTCTACGAAAAAGAAAAATTATTCGGATAAGAAGCATTTTACACATTCTGCTAGAAAAAAATTGGTTGGCCGAATGAGAGAGACTTACCAAATTTTTCTAGAAAAAAATAAGATAGATGAGGGAAATTTTACACATTCTGCTAGAAAAGAATAGTTGGGTAGGGAGGATTCTGCTGTACTATTTACCAAATGGCGTAACTTTATATTAATAATTTTGTTGATTGTACATTTTTTCTATAAAACATTAAGTGGATGTATGAGGGAAATTTTCTACGTTTTTCGAAAAAAATTGGTTGGATCTGTTAAATTTCTCAAATTTTGCTGAAACAGGACTTAAATAAGGACAACATTCCACTTTCATTTTGAGAAAAATTGGATGGATAAGAAAAGTTTTTTACATTTTACTTGATGAAAATTGATTAGATATGGAGAATTTACCACTTTTAATTTGAAAAAATAGCTTCTCCGTAAATTATTATTATCACAATGTTCAAATCAAGTTATTTTCTTGCTTCTAAAAAAATTTCGCATAATTATGCAGTCACATAGAGAAAAGTTTTCAAACTCGAAATAAATTCCCAATTTGGAACGTCAGGATGAATTTAATGAAAATCTGACATAACGTCATTAGATTTTCATTAGGAATTTCCTGCCATTTCTGGAGAATTCATCGATCATTTAGGAAAATATATCAATTTCAAACTAGTCCAAATTAAGATCGTATTTAAAATTCAGAAATGAATATGTATGAAAACGTCTCCTGTTAATGAAGATAAAATGTCTTATTTTGGTACATTTCATAAAGGAATATTTAAGATAATAATTCAGTTCCACATTTGGCGTAAACAAATTGTCAGAATATGGTAAATTCTCTCCAATTTGCTGAAAAAAGTAGCATGAAAAAAATGTTTAAGTCTGTGCTAATAAAAAATGACATTCTTAAGACTCTTCACTACATATTCTTTTTATAGTAACATGTAAAATGTACACTTTTATGCTATTTTTTTCTAGCAAAGGGAAAAAATTTCCATTTAAATATATTTTTTCAAAAAGTTTTCACTTTCATCTAGAGAAAAATTATTCAGATAAGAAACATTTTACACGTATTGCTAGAAAAAAATTGGTCGGATAAGGTGCATTTCTCAAATTTTGAAAAATATAGTCGGGAAGGGAGAAATCTCCACACTTTGCTATAAAAGCAGTACATAATTAAATGATGTTGATAATTTGATAATGACCTATTTTCTGTCCATAATTCTCTTGGTCGTACTTTTTTTTCTAGAAAAAATGATCTTAGTGAGAGAAATTTACCAAATTTTTCAAGAAAAAATAATGCAACAAGCTTCTTATAGTTTTTTCTAGGCGCATGTGAAATGCATTCTTCATCAAAAGTTTTTCTGGCTTAAAATAAAAAATGGAGCAAAATCTTGAACCTTACCCAATGACGTCAGTTTTCTTTCTGTTAAAATATGAGAAGTTGCTATTTTACGCTAGTTTCATTTCTAAAAAAAATTTCCACAAAAAATCCTTCCTTTCTACTTACCTACATTTTTTGAGCAAAATGTTACAACAGGAAACTTTTCCTTGACAAAGCTAATAAATTTTCATTCACATTCTTTTTTCTAGCGAAATTCCCCAATCATTGATTGTTTTTTTTTCCAGCAAACTACAAATTAATTCTTGCTTCACACATAAAATAGAACATATTTTCTCCAAAGTTCTAAAAAGTTTTAGCATAAAAAACATGTTTCATTCTGTGCTAAAAAACTGACATTCGTAAAACATAAAAATCTTCATTACATGCTATTTAATTTGGCGAAAGGTAAAATGTGAACTTTCTTGCTATTTTTTTTAGTAAAAGGTAAAAATTCCTCCTCCCCACTTATTTTCTTTTAGGAAAATTATGAAAAGCAAATCTGTTCTAGCAGTGTGAAAATTTCCATTCAAATCTATTTTTTCTAGCAACAAGTTCCTTATATTTTTTCAGCTCATGGTGAAATGCATTCTCTATTGATATGTCTTCAAGCAAAATATCAAGAATATAGCAAAATCTTCAACATTACCCAATCGCGTCAGCTTTTTCCTGCTAAAAGATGAAAAGTTTTCTACTCTAGTGAATTCTAGTGAAATTTGCTCTATCCTGCTAGATTTTTTTTCAACAAAGTTCAAGAAATCTTCTATTCAATATTTTTTTCTAGTAAGAATGAAAAATTTTACGATTACACTTACTTTTTTTTAGAAAAGTGGTAAAAGTTCAAACTATCTCTAGCAAAAGGTAAAAAATTTCATTTTTCTAGAAAAAATTCTCGAAAAACAGTTTTTTTGTGTAGCAAATAACTCGATTCTCCCTCTAAAAAAAAAAAGCTGATCAGAATTCCTTTTCCAAATTTTCATTTATCACTCGTGGGTTCTTAACCGATAAAATAGAATATCTCCCACCCAAAGTTCATTTTTGCTGCTAAAAGATGAAAAATTCCTCAGCTCTAGCGAATTCTAGTAAAATTCCCTCTAGCTTACTAGATTTTTGTCCAACAAAGTTTAAGAAATTCTCCGTTTCATATTTTTTTCTAGCAACAGCTTACTTTTCCTAGAAAAAGTTGCTAAATTTCCATTAAAATTGACGTTTACTAGCAAAAAATTTCCCAATAATTGATAATTTTTTTTCTAGCGAACAAGTCAATTTTCTCTACAATCTAAAAAGAAATGATCACAATCCCTTTTCCAATTATTGATAATTGATTTCCCAATTATTGATATTTTTTTTCTAGCAAACAAATCACATTTCCCTCTTATCCTAAAAGAAATGATCGCAAACCCTCTTCCAAATTTGCATTGATAACCCGTGAACTCTTAACCCCTCAAATAGAATATCTGCTATCCAAAGTTCGTTTTTTTTTAGGAGATGCAAAATTCCCTCTATCTTGCTAGATTTTTTCTAGCAAAGTTTGAGACATTTTTCATTTCATATTTTTTCTAGCAGGAATGAAAAATTATTCCTTTCCACTTCCTTTTCTTTAACAAAACGTTACAACAGCTAACTTCTCCTACCAAAAGCTAATAAATTTCTATTAAAGTTGATTTTTCTAGCAAAAAATTTCCCAATTATTGATAATTTTTTCCTAGCAAAGGAATGAATTTTCCTCTAATCTAAAAAGAAATGATCACAAACCCTCATCCAAATTTGCATTGATAATCCGTGAACTCTTAACCCATAAAATAGAACATCTCCCATCCAAAGTTCGTCAAAGTTCGCCTAAGAGAGCAGACGCACAGAATAGTTCGGTCACAATGTGGTTGATAAAGGCCGATAAATCGCAAGTAAAACGGAGTGATAATATCGTGACGTGGCTTGTGGGTCGGTGAGGTGAGACGGTGACGCTGGATTGTCGCTCTCTTCTTCCTTCGGAGTGGGGATCGTAAAACAGGGGGGTGGAAGTAGCAAAAAGGGGGGGAGAGTACAGCAACGGTCCCGCGTAGAGGCGGTCGAGTGACAAAAGTCAGAGGGTGGGGTAGGGTCGCGAGTAGCGGGGTAGAGAACTCCCCCCCAGTCGGCGAAAGATAGGAGGGAAATTTGCGAAAGTGGGGTGGTTGGGGTGACCTGGTGGGGCGAAAAGACTTCGAGAGGGGATGCAGTGCCTGCCAGCTCTTGCTCGAGGGGAATCCCGCGAGTTGGAGGACTGAAGGAGAGACCAATGGACATGCGCGGGTGTGCCGCGACACCACAGCGACCTTCTGGCCACCTCCAGAAACAAAATGGCTACCGCGATTCGCAAAATTGTAAAGAGATGGCAGCAGGGGATCTGTTGAATGTGCTAAAAGTGAGCTTAAGAAATTCGGTGGTTTGGGATATGTTTAGGGAAAATTTCAGAGGGAGAGTAAATTATTTTGGATCGAGTTGCAACTTTCAAGGGGTCAAGGCGATCGCGTGCTAGAGTGCTATACGCGATTCTGCAAATGATAGGTTGATGAAGTGAGAGTCGTAATTTGTGGGAAGATAAGGGCTTTACATGTTGGGAGAGTGTTTGGTGATGTAAGAGGCTCGTAATTGGGAAGGTGCATTTGAAAGAAGAAATTGCATGAGAGGAATTATTTTAGTTTGCTAGACATGTGTAGTTCGAAAAGAAGTATGTATTTAAAAAAGGATTTACGTGGATTTTCCTAGAGATGGGGAGTGACCGATGACCGATTTCCGGAAATATCTTCATAAAGAAAGTCTTGTTTTTGTTATACTTTAATTTAAGGCCATTTTTTGTCTTAAAGCTAAAAGCTCATTTTTGGTCCAAAAAAAGACTGTAAACCTACTTTTAGACTTAGATCGAGACATCGCGGTCGTAAAGCAAGACCCTGTTTCTTAATTCAAAACTTATTTCTTTTTGTGTGGCGCTCACATGACCGAACAAGTGGAAAAAGTGGAAAGCGTGTTATTACAGGAAAAATTAATGTAATCTTGAAAATATGAGCCTCTTGTTATAAAAAGTACCACATTGAGAGAATTTTCCCACCTTTTTATAGACAAATCAGCAGGTTACTTTTAATTTCCCCAATCTCCACCTAATGTTAGCAAAACTAACACTATAGGAATAATATTACATATTTTTATGGAAAACGAGCAACAGACGAGTATTTACCACCTTTTTCTATTAGTTTTTACTTTTCTTTGTGTAATTACATAAGGCGAATTTTCCACTTTTATGTAGAAAAAAATTGGACATGCAAGGGAAATTTTCTACATTTCGCTAGAAAAAATTTGATTAGACTTGGTGAAATTCTCACACTTTACTGGAAAAAAATTAGCTGAATAAGGTGAAGTTTTTACATCTTGCTAGAAAGAAGTAATTGAATAAGGAGAATTTTTCACCCTTTGCCGTAAAAACAGTACATAGTTATTTGAGTTAAATTTTTCTGTTCCATCCATACAAAAATTAGATAGTTAAGGGCAATTTTTCACATTTTGCTGGAGAAGCAGTTGGTTGATTCAGATGAATATTCCATATTTTGCTCGAAAAAAGTTGGTTGAATCAGGTGAATATTTCAGATTTTGATGGAAAAAAGTTGGTTAGATCAAGCGAATTTCTCACGTTTTCCTAGAAAAAGAAGTTGGATTAGGATATTTTTCCACTCTTTGCTACAAGAACATTACATATGTACATAAAAGAGAGAGAATTTTCCACCTTTATCTGGAAAAAAATTTGCTAAATGAGGGAAATTTTCTACATTTCGCTTGAAAGAAATTGGTTGCATCAGGTGAATTTCTTAAATTTTCTACTTTCAGAAAACAAATTTTCTTGAATCAAACATCTGCTTCTTAGATATACATCAAAATTTGGTTAAATCGAAAAATTTTTGGTTAATTCAACAAAATATTTGATTGCCCAAAACAAATATAGGAAATTATGCCTGTAGGGTTAGTTTTGCAAACATAAGGCGAAAAATTGAACAATTACTCGTACTTTGCTTATTTCTTAGAAAAACGTGGTAAAATACTCCCAATATGGTATTTGTTATTGCAGAAGGTTAAAAATTATTTATACCCTGCTAATATTTTCCAACAAAAGGTGGGAAATCGGAAAATTACTTATATCCTATTAATTTTTCTATGGAAAGGTTTTAAATACTCGTCTGTTGCTATTTTTTATGAAGGTATGGAAAATTATTCCTATAGTGTTAGTTTTTCTAACATGAGGTGGAAAATGGAAAAATTAGGCGTAGATAGCTAATTTCGCTTTTACATGAAAAAAAGGTGCTTTATGGGACTTTCCACCTTTGCTAAAAAAAACTAGGAAAAAAAATTACTCAGGTTATTCTAGTTTTCCAAGCAGAAAGGTGGGAAATACTCGTCTGGTGCTATTTTCCCATAAAAATATGTGAAATTATAGGCAATCAGTTATACATATCTTGATAATTTTTAGAGAAGAAGTTGGGGAATACTCGCATGTTTTTTTTCATAAAAATATGGAAAGTTATTCCTTTAGTGTTAGTTTTCTAGTCTGTTGCTATTTTCCCATTAATATAAGGAAAATTATTCCTGACCTCCTAGTTTTTCTAGATAAAGGTGGGAAATTGAAAAAATCAATCATGTATTTATTTTGTTTTCAATAGGTGGGAAATTCCTCTTAACGCGGTACTTCTTATAGCAAACGTGGAAAAATTACTCATACCCTGTTTATTTTCCTAGCAAAAAAGGAAACCTGGAAAACTACTCACAAGTAGTTTTCCAAATTTCCAATTATTCCAATTATTTATGTAGATACGCTAATCCCGGAGGTCTGTAAGACTTTGAGGATGTGAATGATCGTGAACCATCGGACGCCTAATGGGGTATTTCTTTCAACAAAAGGTGGAAAATTACTCATATTCTGATATTTTTTCAAAGAATAAGGTGGAAAATACTCGTCTGTTGCTATTTTGTCATTAAAATAAGGGAAATTATTCATGTCCTATTAGTTTTTTTAGGTAGAGATGGGAAATTGGAAAATCAATCATATATTTCTATTTTTTCCAATAGGTGGAAAATTCCTTTCAACGTGGTATTGTTTTATAACAAACAGTGGAAAATTACTCATTTTTCTAGCAAAAGGTGGAAACTTGGAAAACTACTTATGAGTCGTTTTTCGAATTTCCACCTTGTTCAGAACATACGTCTCCTGATGCTTGAAGTTAATTATGTAGATACGCTAATCCCGGAGCTCTGTAAGACTTTGAGAGTGTGAGTGATCGTAAACCATCGGACACTTTCTTTTGTCAGGCGTCGAACTCAAGGGAGGTGCCGGTACGAAATGAAATTAAACGCGTTTCTTTCCCGCGTCTCGTTCGTCGACAAAAACGTGAGTGGACATTGGCTCCTCATATCCCATGGGAGTCGACTGGGAATTATGGAGGAGCCTCGTTAATGCATCCTCCTTAAAGTCTCCTGTCCCTCCTTCGAGCAAACACTGCAAAACCTTCGCGAATACTCTTTAGAAGTGGCAAAAACTACCCGTCTTCTTAAGCAAATAATTAATTTCAGAGTTTACTTTTCACTCATAAGGGAGAAAAAAAGTATGCTTGACTAAGATACCTTTCATCATTTTCAAAATCCATTACTGTATCTCTTTTTAATATCAAGCGGTAAAACCCTTCTTTTTGCTCAGACATGCTAGCTTACATATTCTAACAATTTATTTATTCTAGCACAAAACTAATTTCCCACTTTGATCTAGAGAAAAATGAGATGGATGAGAGAAATTTGTCATGTTTTTCTTGAAAAGGATTGGTTAGATCATGTGAATTTTTACATTTCGCTAGATAAAAGTAGTTGAAGAAGTAGAATTTCCAACACTTTGCTATAAAAACAGTACATAGATAAGGCGAATTTTCGATTTATATTCAGAGAAGAATTAGAAAAACTAACCCTATAGGAATAATTTTCCATATTTTTATGGAAAAGTAGCAACAGCATACACAAGTAGCATTTCCCAGCTTTTGTTAGAAAAATGAGCAGGATATGGGTAGTTTTTTACCCCTTGCTATAAGAAATACCATATAGGGAGTATTTTTCCACCTTTTTCTAGAAGAATTAGCAAGCTGCGAGTAATTTTTTAATTTTCCACCTTATGTCAGGAAAAGTTACACTGTAGGAATAATTTTTCACATTTTTATGGAAAAATAGCAACGGACGAGTATTTCCCATGTTTTGCTAATACAAATAGCAGGATATGAGTGATTTTGAAATTTCCTTTCTTATGGTAAAAGCATTTTGAGGATAAAAATAATGTTCCCTTTCCTATATTTTCCACCTTTTTTTAAAAAAAATTGTGAGGATATTAGGAATTTTTCACATCTTGTTGAAAAAAATAGCATGTGGCAAGTATTTTTCCACATTTTTCTAGAAAAATTAGTAAGCTACGAGTAATTTTCTAGTTTCTCATTTTTTGTCAAGAAATTGAGCAAAATATGATAAATTTTTTAATTTCTAATCTTTTTTTGAAGAGAAATTAGTAGTATATGAGTAATCTTCCACCTCTTGTTATAAGAAATACAATAATGTGTGTATTTTCCCACCTTTTTCTAGAAGAATTAGTAAGCTACGAGTAATTTTCCCATTTTCCACCTTATGTTAAAAAAGGTAACACTGTAAGAATAATTTTCCATATTTTTATGGGAAAATAGTGACAAACGAGTACTTCCTACCTCTTGCTAACAAAAATATCAAGTTATGAATAATTTTCCAATTTTCCCCCTTTTGTTCAGAGCATTTCCAGGATGAAACAAATTTTCCATTTCCAATGTTGTCCAACTTTACTTTTTAGAAAAATTTTGAGGATATTAGAAACTTCTCACCTCTTTTTAGAAGAAATACCATATTGGAAGTATTTTCCCACATTTTTCTAGAGCAATTAGCAAGCTTCGAGTAATTTTTCAATTTCCCACTTTTTTCAAGTAAATTAGCAAAATATGATCAATTTTTCACTCTTTTGAAAAAAATAGCAGGATATGAGTGATTTCCCACCTCTTGTTATGAGAAATACCATAATCAGAGTATTTTCCTACCTTTTTCTGGAAGAATTAGCAAGCTACGAGTAGTTTTCCAATTTTCCACCTCTTGTCAGAAGAAATACCGTATTGGAAGTATTTTCCCACCTTTTTCAAGAAAAATAGCAATTTACGAGTAATTTTTTAATTTTCCGCCTTATGTTAGAGAAAAATAATGCATGATTCATCATCCATATTTTTATGAAAAAGGAGCAACAGACAAACATTTCCCACCTTTTCTGGAAAAACTAACAGGGTATGAGTCATTTTTCAATTTCTCACCTTTTTTAAGGAAATTAGCATGATATGAGTAATTTTCATCCTCCTTCTATAAGAAATAACACACTGGAAGTAATGAATTTTCGACGTTTAAAAAAAAATTGCAGGATATGCATTATTTTCTTATTTCCACCCTCTCACTATAGAAACTAATTGGAAGTAAATTATACCTTTTGCTGTTAAATCTAGCATGATGGAAAGATTTCCTGCTGTCATTGGAAAAATATTGCTCAATCAGGTAGAATTTTTCTTACTTTCTACAAAAAATGGAGGTCGACTTATCGATTTAAAGTCACTGCTTCTTTTAAAAAAATTATGGAAAATTCTCCCTTCCCAGTTTCTTTGGAACAAATGGAAAGAACAGTGAAGCAGGTATGCTATATACCATATTGAGAGTGTTTTCCCAACTTTTTCTAGAAAAATTAGCAAGCTACCATTACTTTTCACCTTGTGTTAGAAAAACTAACATTACGGGAGTAAGTTTCCACATTTTCATGGAAAAATTGTAACAGACGAGTATTTCCCACCTTCCACTACAAAAGTTAGCGGAAAATAAGTAATTTTTCAGTTTCCAAACTTTTTTAGGAACATTAGCAGGATACGGGTAATTTTTAGCCTTCTGATATAAGAAATAGCACACTAGGCGCAATTTGCCACCTTTTTTCTGGAAAATTTAGCAAGCTACGAATAACTTTCCAGTTTTCCACCTTATGCTAGAAAAACTAACACTATAGGAATAATTTTCCACGTTTTTATGGAAAATTAGCAATAAACTAGTATTTCCGACATATTGTTAGAAAAATTAGCAGGATATGAGTGATTTCGATCCTCCTGCTTTAAGGAATAACACACTGGCATTAATAAAATTTCAACTTTTAGAAAAAATCGCAAGACATGCATTATTTTCTGATTGCCACCCTCTTGCTATAAAAACTAATTATGAGTGATTTCTACCTTTTGCTGTTAAATCTAGCAAAATAGAAAAACTTTCTGCTTACGTTGGAAAAATATTGCTCCTATTTAAAAAATATGGAAAATTCTCCCTTCCCAGTTTCTTTGGGAAAAGTGGAAAGAACGGTGAAGCAGGTATGCTATATACCATATTGTGAGAATTTTCCCACCTTTTTTTAGAAAAATTAGTAGGCTACGATTACTTTTCCACCTTGTATTAGAAAAACTAACATTATGGGAATAAGTTTCTATATCTTTATGAAAAAATTGTAAAAGAAAAGTATTTCCCACCTTCCACTACAAAAGTTAGCGGAAAATAAGTCATTTTTCAATTCCCAACCATTTTAGGAACATTAACAGGATACCGGTAATTTTCAGCCTTCTGCTATAAGAAATAGCACACTAGGCATAATTTCCCACCTTTCTTCTGTAAAATTTAGCAAGCTACGAGTAATTTTCCAGTTTTCCACCTTATGCTACAAAAACTTGCATTATAGGAATAATTTTCCACATTCTTATGAAAAAGTATCAATAAACGAGTATTTCCCACCTTTTGTTAGAAAAAATAGCAGGATATGAGTAAGTTTCCTTTCCTAGGTTCTCTAGCAAAGGTGGAAAATCCCGTGAAGCAGGAATGAAGGCAATTATGGTTTTGGAGACAAGTCGTTATCGTCGTGATTATTCGCAAAAGATTTGGAGACTCGGCACTGGAGGACATTGATTGGCGAGCGACGAAGAAGGCTGGTCGGTTGGCTGGATGTTTTTAGGACGGTAGATAGAAACCAGTGTCTCATGCATATTCAACGGCACTCTCAACTCCTCCGTCACGGAGGGAAAGAACACCCCCTATAACCACCCACCGACCCTCTTCGGTCCCCTCTTTTCGTCCCCTATCTCGCGAGAGAGAGAAAGAGAGAGAGAGGGAGAGAAAGGAAGCGAGCCACAACTCTAGAAAGAGAGAAAAGAAGTTTATTATGTTTGGGGAGGACTCTCTGCAAGAACAATTAGAAAGGCTATTCACATGATATCAAAAATTATGATCCGGATGCGATAAAGCCGCAGTAAAGGGAAGGAAAGGACCTCTGTACGATGCGATGAAAAAACAATTTGCAGCAGTAACAGCACGTTAAAAATACAGTGTGTAGCATACTTTTCCACTTTTTCCTCACAGGACTTCTCAAATCAGTTTTCTCTACTATTCATTAAGATATTGAAAGTGATTCTGCGAGAAAAAAGTTGTTAGATCAGGCCAATTACTCATATTTTGCTTTAAAATAAAATAGTTGGACGGGAAGAATTTTTCACACTTTGATATAAAAACAGAACAGGAAAATTATCTTTACCCAACTATTTTTTTTTCTAGCAAACTGTGAGAAATTTTTACCTGATTCAACATATTTTTCTTAGCAAAATGTTGGAAATTTCTCCTAATCATCTAATTTTACTGTAAATCAAAATGAAAAATTCGCCTAATCTAACTATGTACCGGTTTTATAGTGAAGTGTGGATGATTGTACTTATCCATATATTTTTTTCTAGCAAAATGTGGAAAATTCCCTTCATTCATCTACTTTTCATTTAATTAGAAGTAGAAAATTTACCTTTTATAAATATGTACCGTTTTTATAGCAAGGTGTGGAAAATTCTCCAAATCCAACTACCTTTTTCTAGGAAAATATCAGAAATTCGCATGTTCCAACAAATTGTTTTCAAACAAAATGTGGAAAGTTTCCCTTATTCATCTACTTTTTCTCTAAATAAAAATAAAAAATTAGTTAGTAGCACACTTTTCCACTTCTCCCTCACAGGGCTTTTCAAATCAGTTTTCTCTACTATTCATCAAGATACGAGTATTAAAAATGATATTGAAGAACTTGATAAAATCTAGTCTTCTTAGCTCGCAAATTAAACCTTGTCTTGAAACTGCATTTAAGAGGAATAAGGAAAAGTTTGAAAAATTGATAGTGGAACAAATAGTATTTTACGAGTAACTTTACAAATTCTCAGCTTATGCTAGAAGAACTAACATTGTATGAAAATTTGCCATATTTATATGGAAAAATAGCAACAGATGAGTACTTCCCACTTTTTACTAGAAGAATGAGCAGGATGAGAGTACTTTTCCAATTGCTTCACATTTTCCACATTTTGCTAAAAAAAAAATAGCTAGCAATGTGTAATTTTTCCATTTTCTACCTTATGTTCGGAAAACTATCACTATAGGAACAATTTTCCATATTTTTATAGGGAAATAACAGCAAATGAGTATTTTCCAAATTATGCTGGAAAAATTAGCTGGATATGAGTAATTTGCTAATTGCTCTATATTCTCTCAAATTTTTCTAGAAGAATTAGCATGCTATAAGTAATTCTCCAATTTTTCACCTTTAGTTAGAAAAACTAACACCATATGAATATTTTTAATATTTTCATGGAAAATAGCAATAGATGAGTATTTCCCACCTTTTGCTAGAAGAATGAGCAGGATGAGAGTAACTTTCTAATTGCTTTACATTTTCCACATTTTGCTGAAAAAAATAGCTAGCAACGTATAATTTTGCCATTCTCTACCTTATGTTCGGAAAACTATCACTATTGGAATAGTTTTCCATATTTTTATAGGAAAATAGCAGCAAATTATTATTTTCCACCTTTTGCTAAAAATATTAACTAGATATGAGTAATTTTCAAATTACCCTATATTTTCTACCTTTTTTCTAAAAATAAATAACAAGCAATGAGTCATTTTCCCATTTCCTACCTCATGTTAGAAACACTATCAATTTTTTCTGGAAAAATTAGCATGCCATAAGTAATTTTCCAATTTCCCACCTTATGTTAGAAAGACTAACACTACAGGAACAATTTTACATATTTTCATGGGGAAATAGCATCAAATTAGTATTTTACACCTTTTGCTAGAGCGATTAGCTTGATATAAGTAATCTTCAAGTTACCCGATATTTTCCACATCTTAAAAAAAATAGCAAGAGACGAGTCATTTTTCCATTCTCTACCTTATGTTAGAAAAAATCTCACTATAGGAATAATTTTCCATATTTTTGTAGGAAAATATCGGCAAATGAGTATTTTCCATCATATGCTGGAAGAATGAGCTGGATATGAGTAACTTGCCATTGGCCCTATATTTTGCCACCTCTTTCTAAAAAAATTAGCATGCTGCAAGTAATTTTCCAATTTTCCAGCTTATGCTAGAAAAACTAACACTATATGCATAATTTTTCATATTTTCTTGGGAAATAGCAAGAGATAAGTATTTCCGATCCTTTGCTAAAAAAATTAGCAGGATATAAGTAAAACTGGGAGAAAACTTGTAGAATAGAGTCATAGTGGTCTTTCATGCCAAATGTTCAATCTTGACCTTGAAAATTAAACCTTCTTTCAATATATGCGGTAAATCGTTAATGGAAAAAGTCAGTGATGAGCAGTGGCGTAACTAGAAACGTGGGAGACCCCATGAAAAAATTTTTAAACGACCCCCTGAAAAAAAAGAGCAGTTTATATAATTTTTGTTTGTTTTGTTTGTTGAAATATTTATCTGTTTCGGTTGAGGATTCAGCTATTTTGATGAAAATTCGTCTTTTTCAATGGAATTCAACTGTTTTTCATATTAAATTAAAATACTATTTGGTTTAAATATCAACTATTACGTTTTTCGCTGAGAATTCATCTATTTGCTCGAAAATTCAACTACTTGGTTGAAAGTTAATTTCTTTCATTGGAAATTTAACTGTTTTGTTGAAATTTTCTTTTTTTTTGACAAAAATTTATCCCCTTTAGCAGGAAATTCAACTATTCAATTGAAAAATGTATGTATTTTGTTGTAAATAGTCTCCTTGGTAAAAAATTGATCCTTTTACTAGAAAAATCAACCCCTTGATTGAAAATTTGCATCTTTTGTTTAAAATTTTCCTTTCTTAGTAGAAAATTAATCTTCTTCCTTGATCTTAAAATTTAAACATTCCATTTACGGCAAAAAATTTATTTTCTTTTTCAGTTGAGAATTCAACTTTTAAGTTGAAAATTTATGTATTTTGTTGAAAAATCATTTTTGTTTGGTTAAAAGTGGAATTATTTTGTTAAAAATTCACTCCTTTTGTTGAAGATTCATTATTTAATTCAAAAATACATATTTTATATTAAAAACTTAACCATTTGATAGCATTTTTAAAAAAAATTTTTTTGGACTAAAAATTTAACTGTTTCATTTTTGGTTGCAAATTAATTTTTTTTATTTGAAAATTAAACTGTTTTGTAGAAAATACGTTTTTTTGGCCTGAAAATTCAACTTTTCCTTCCTTATTCACTGAAAAACTCTTCTTGGTTGAAAATTCCTCTTTTTGATTTGAAAATTCATGTTTTACGTTAAAAATTTTAATATTTCATAGAAAATTCTCTTTTTGTTGTTAAAAATAAATTTTTTGAATCGTAAATTTAACTATTGCATTTTTGGTGGAAAATCAATCTCTTTTAGTTTAAAATTCAACGATGTAGTTAACAATTTTTGTATTTTGTCGAAAATTAATCTTTTTGGGGTGTGGATTTAACTATTTTGTTGAAAACTCGTGTTTTTTGGGCGAATTCTTCAACTATTCTATTGATAATTTGTCTTTTTGGTAAAAAATTAATTTTTTTTGCTGAAAACTGATCTTTTTAGTTCAAAATTAATCAATTTGGATAAAAATTTATCTGTCTTTGGATTTTTTTTTCAAAACAACATATAATGGTAGTGAAGTGAGTGCAAGTGTTAGGCTAGAACCTAACGCGTCACACTTACCTCGAAGGAGATTTGACTCAATGATACAATAATAATAATAATAATAATAATAATAGTGGAAAGGGCTCTTTTGATCAGCAAGATATTATTTAAAAGGTCACTGCAGATTTTTCAGTTCAGAAAATAGAATGAGGATTCTTCATTTTTATAGGTGCCTTATGAACCGGAATCTGGACCGCTAAGCGGAAACTGGGGAAAACTGGTGAGAGGGAGGGGGTAAGGCGAGTGTGGATGGAATCGTCGGGTTACGACTGCGATAAATTCAAACGAAGGATTTCGTGGTTGAGAACTGCTAAAGCGTGGTCCCGTATAGGTACTGAGTCTGTGGATCCAGGGATTGATATCCCTCGTATTCCCCTTTGATATCCTCGAACCCTGTGTTAGCACTGTCGTATAACATTGGTGTTCGCTCGTCAATTCCAACACTTCCCTCATCGAAAAGGTCTCTAAGTTGCAGCAAACTTTATCATTTATGGTGACTAAATCCAATCTAACAACTATTTATCTTCCTATGAATTATACAGCTCCACAAAAAGAAAGTTGTCAGCCCCAGAAACCAAAATATGCTTAACCTACGTTTTTGAGTTCACTTTAAATCCAACAGACCAGACTTCACTCGTCCGATTTCTCGCTTAGCGGAAATTGAAAACTATTCGAAAATCTGTCGATGCCGTCGACAGCGTTATGCAGATAACAACCGTGCAAACCATCATTTCGCACGCTCTCGCACGGCCTAATTATATGTTTGATCCGACAGTGATATCAGGTGATGCATGCATCTTTGTTATTTTGATAATGCTCAACGAGATTTTCTCTCAGTATGATCTTACTGCTTAAACGAGTGACGAAATCCTGCTACTCCAACAGATTCTGTGAACGTTGACAACTGCGCTGAATGGGGATGTGCAAAATTATTCGTATCACTATTTTTTGGTGTAACGAAGCCAGTAGGAGCGTACTGCCTTGCAGGAGGGCAGTAGGGTGTGAGAATGAAGCCGTAGTGTGTCCGACAACGAGTTAACTTTGTCCTCGTCAAAGTCGGAAAGCCCTCATACTTAGCCCTGGTAAGGTATGAGGGTTATCGTCACCAGGACGGCAGACTCACCTGCGATCGGACCAGGATCCCTAATGTGTGGGTCTATGATATTCTCATGGCATTTATAAATAAAACCAAAAAATCCTCAACTCAGCAATCTAAAGGTACTAAATCACAAGTTGATCTTGAACGATTTGCGAAGATTGTTATGATCTCACAATTGCTGATCAGGATAAAGAATGGGTGCCACATGAAATATGCGATTACATTGTAGATCACAATTGACTCGTTGGCATAAAAGTAAAAATATTGGAGATTTTAAATTGAAAAGTCCAACTTTATGGGCAGAGCCCACTTGTGAAGAGGATTGCTATTTCTGCAAGAACGATGTAACTGGATTCAACAAAAAAATGAAAGAAGGATTGTTTACGGCTATGTTCCGACAGTAATAAGCCCTATCAAGATGTGCAATACAGATCAGCAAGGTATTAAAGGAACCGGATGTATTTCTTTTCGGTAAAGTTTAGAGATCCAAGAAGATGCTAGCGAAGAAGAATGCTCCAGTGAATCTGACATTGACGACGAATAAGTAGGAAGTTAGAAAAGAAACCAAAACTTTTTTCAAAAGGAGAATTGAACGACCTCATCAGAGATTTGGAACTATCCAAAGAAACAAGTGAGTTCTTGGTTTCTATACTTAAAAAGGAAAACTTGGTGGAAAAAAGTGAAAGCAACTGACTATAGAAATTGAGGAAGAGATTTCGAGAAATATTTCACAACAGAAAGCCTTCATTAGTTTACTGTCACAATATAAATGGATTGCTGGATGGATTGAAACCAGAAACTTACACAGTCATGGAATGGAGACTACATAGATTCCTGTAAGAGACGATTGAAAGCTGTTTTGCTTCGCAATACGAATGTTTTTGCTCCCATACCGGTAACACATTCAACTACGTTGAAAGAGAATTACGAAAATATCAAGTTGGTATTGGATAAATTGAAAAATTTTGAACACAATTGGCGGATTTGTGGGGATTTCGAAATATTGGGAATAATTCTGGGTCAGCAATCAGATAATGTTGAACACCCATGTTTCTTGTGCTTATGGGATAGTAGAAACCGACCTAATCATTACAAAAAGATTGATTGGCCAGCCAGAGAAACCTTTGATCCAGGATCAGAGAACATCATCAACCTCCAACTAGTGGATCCGGCGAGAGTTTTACTGACACCTCTCCATATAAAACTGGACATGGTGAAGCAGTTTGTATCAGCATTAGAAGAAGAAGATGGCTGTTTTATATATTTACAAGGACAATTACCAGAACTATCGGATGCAAAACTAAAAACAAGAATATTCGATGGACCTCAAATCCGGAAAATGTGTAGGGATCAGAATTTCGACGCAACTATGAAGAAAGTGCAGAAAGCAGCTTGGCTGAGCCTCAAGAAAGTTGTTGAAAACTTTTGAGGGAACCACAAGAGTGATAATTACAAAAGAATTGAGAGAAGTATGATACAGAACTTCGGTAAAATCGGATTTAATGTGATCTTGATGTAACATGTATTAGATTCCCATATTGACTCTTTTCCAATGAATTTGGGTGATTACAGTGAAGAGCATGGAGAAAGATTCTATCAAGATACTAAAAGATGGAACGTCGCTGCCAGTGGAGGCTGGATACAAATATGATGGCAGACTTTTGTTGGACATTGAAGAGAGAACATTCACAGAAAGGAGTTAAAAGGAAGCGGAATCCATAACGTTGATCTTTCAAAGATAAAAGAGTGCGATAGTCAAGAAGGGCGTGAATCGAAGGGAACTTGCTGTGAATTCGGACTCAGGAACCTAGAAGACATAGGATACGACCACTTTGCATTGAAAAAATACATGTTTGACATAAAATTACCAATTCGCCACATTCATTTTGTGGTTAGAGACAAAGTGTGATGTCATAACACCACGTCGACTCCGGGTTTGTACTCATCGATCTCGAAAACATAGAATATGACCACTTTTCATAGACGGGAATCATGTTTCACCTGGAATCAGCGACTTTCCTTGTTCTTTGGGGTTAGGGAAGAAATGTGACGTGATGGAGCCAAACCGGCTTCGGATTCATCGACCTCAAAAACGTAGGTTGAGCCTATTCTGGCTTCTGGTGCTGACAACTTTTTTTTTGTGAAGCTGTA
>JAUMHM010125120.1:0-19484 GCA_032362435.1 Melikaiella ostensackeni | reverse complement strand
ATGTCCAAATTAAGCAGCTAAATCGTTATAAGGTGGAGTGTCCATTTATAACGTCAGTCCCACCAAACTTCGGTCATTCCTAATTTAATTCAGAATCTGGCCATTTTGATTGCCAAAATCTTCTCATTCTTTTAAGGTAAATTTTGAGTGCGATAAAATTTCCACAGGGTTGAAAATTCAATTCTTTTGTTGGAAATTCGTCTTCTTACTTTTAAAATTCCTAACGCGTGACGGGAAAGCAGAGAACACGTTTCAAAACCTATTTTTTCTTTAAGGGAATAAAAATTCCAGGACAATGACCAAAATTCAAGGACTTTTCCAGGTTTTCAAGGATGAATGATTTAATTGATTTAAATGATTTAATGACAATCTTTTAATATAAACCATTTACGATATTTTGTGAGTCAAAATAACAGTTAGTACGGCTTTTTAAAGCCTAAAATATGATAATTATAATTTTGTTGTTATGATTCTATATAATACAAATAATTATCAGAATATAATTCTTATTTTATTGATTTTTTTGCGCTCTTGGTTTGCATATAATATTTATCTTTTTAATTTTTAATTACCTAAATTAATATTAATGAAACATTAATTAGTTTCATATTTTTATATATATTTATTAAATTATATGTTTAGAAATCATTATCAAGTTTCAAAACATTATAATGTTAGTGAGTTTCCAAATTAGGCTGAGCATGAAACCATTCATACATTTGCACTGGGAGTGTGAAAGGATTTAAGGGTAATTTTGAGAAATAAAGTAAATTTATGAAGTTATTTAATGAGTTTCCACATCTGGAAAAACTTAAGCTTCTGAAATTTCCCCGCACCAATAAATCTGAGTTACTGAAGTAAATTTTAGAAAAATAAACTGAAATTAGGCTGATCCTGAGACCATGTCACATAAAATTAAACATTTATTCTTTAATTTTCAACTTTTGAAGGCAAATAACATATCGTTGGAATTGTCGTAATTCGTAGATTTGGAATATTATGTTTCTAAATTACCAAATGCTACATTTGGAATTTTTAATATTTTGCACTTGAGTCCTCATTAGGCACAAAAGACTTCCGCTGACCGAGGGTCGGTGAGAGAACTTCGGCTTAGAGAGGGGAAGCCGCGTAGTGGGGGAACTGCACCCAGGTATCTGGTGCGGAATTGACCGTCGCCCATCAGCGTGCGAGTTTGGAATCGCCCGACCATTGCCCGTCGTGCCTAATCCTTCGCGTCATAAAGTGTACCAAATAAGTGGCCAATTTTATTCGCACACGGCTAGGTTTGATCCATAACTGAAAGCGAATAATTTCCAAACAATCTGTAGCATTTTTAACCAAAAAGATTTATTTTGTTCCAAAAAAGACGAATATTCAACAAAATACATGTATTTTCAATAAAATAGTTGAATTTTCTACTAAAAAAAATCCATTTTCAACAGAAAACCGAATTTTCAACAAAATAGTTTAATCCACAACTACAAAAGAATTATTTTCAACCAAACAGTTGCATTTTTAACCAAAAAGATTAATTTTGTTCGAAAAAAGACGAATTTTCACCAAAATATATGAATTTACAATTGAATAGTTGAATTTTCTACTAAAAAAAGATATATTTTCAACAACAACAAAAAACGAATTTTTAACAAAATAGTTACATTCTATAGAAAAAAATTGAACTTTCAACTAAAATGATGAATCTTCGACTCAAAAAATTAGTTTATAACAAAGTCGTACCACTTTCAATCAAGTAGTTGAATTTGCAAGCCAAAAGGATGAATTCCTCTATGAATTCTGAATAAAAAATGTAATAGCTCATATTTCAACTGAAAACGATTTTAAGTTCAAATCAAAAACAGTAAAATTGAACCAAGAAGGACGAATTTTCAGCAAAATACATGAATTTTCAATAAAATAGTTGAATTTTCTACTTTAAAAAAATCCATTTTCAACAGAAAAACGAATTTTGAACGAAATAGTTTAATCCATAACTACAAAAGAATTATTTTCAACCAAACAGTTGCATTTTTGACCAAAAAGATTAAGTTTTTTCCAAAAAAAAGACGATTTTTCAACGAAATATATGAATTTACAATTGAATAGTTGAATTTTCTACTAAAAGAAGATATATTTTCAACAACAAAAAAACGATTTTTCAACAAAATAGTTACATTCTATAGCAAAAAAATGAACTTTTAACTAAAATGATGAATCTTCGACCCAAAAAATTAGTTTATAACAAAGTAGTACAACTTTCAATCAAGTAGTTGAGTTTGCAAGCCAAAAGGATGAATTCCTCCATGAATTCTGAATAAAAAATGTAATAGCTGATATTTCAACTGAAAACGATTTTAATTTTAAATCAAAAACAGTTAAATTGAATCAAGAAGGACGAATTTTCAACAGAATAGTTGAATCCATAACCGAAAAAGATTTGCTTTCTACCAAAGTGTTGCATTTTTAACCAGAAAGAATGATTTTAAACCAAAAAGAATGAAATTTCTACCAAAAGAAATATATTTTCAAACTAAATGATGAATTTTCAACAAAATAATTGAATTTGCAAGAAAATAAAAAAATTTCTAACCAAAAAAGACAAATTATCAACCAAAAATATAATAGTATACTTTTTAACCAAAAAGAATTGACTTTTAAACAAAAATTGTTTCATTTTCTTATTGGGTTCTTTTAATTCAGTTCGCATTTGATTTGGAAAATGAAAAAATGGGGAAAAGAGGGGAATGGGCGAAAGACTGTGAAGCCTGCGAAAAATTTATAGACTAAAAAAGGATAGTTTAAATGAACATTAAAGTTACTTCTTGATACTTCAAAAATTTTATGTTAGAAAACTGTAAATTTCCTCTTCTAAAACTAATTTCATTAAGGTTCTATATTTATTTAATTGACGGAACTTTTATGTATGTTCGTTCCCTAAGTTTATACAATCTTAGTCAGATTTTGGGGTTTTAGAATGATACGAATATTTATTTATGGCTACAAAAGAAAGATCCTGTGGAGTCGAAAAATGATCTACTGGATGAAAAACCGCACTTATTGAATATCATTGATTCGTGTTTAATAGCAATTGATAAATATGGTATTACAGATCCATTTCTCCCGATAAAATACCCAGAAGTTCATATACACTAAATCCAGTATTGTATAATAAGTAACTTGTAATTGTATTAATTTTTATTGTTTAAGACAGAAGCCGAAACACATATTGAAATCGTTCGACATTTCATTCTCGGTCTTAATTGAATGTCAAATTAGGAGATGAGTTTTTACATTACAAAATTTTAATTAAATACAAAGTGATTGAAAATACTACGGCGTCATGGTAAGAATAAAAGTTTATTGTTTCCACTGAGATTAACAATATTTCGTTTATGTAAAATAATTGTAAGAAATTCTTAGTTCTAATAAAATAAGTTGTCACAGATGGAAAGAAGAAGTTTTTAAGTTGAATCACATTGAAATGCTTTTACTCCGTAAAATTCCAAGTAAAAGTATTGCATTTTCAACAAAATAGATGAATTTTTATCCACATAGATGAGTTTTCAAAAAAGAAGATTAATTTTCTACCAAGAAAGAGGAAATTTCAACAAAATACACAAATTTTTAAGCAACTAGTTAAAATCGACCAAGAAACACGAATTTGTAACAAAAGAGTTGAATTTTCAATCAGGAAAGATTTTTCAGGCAATAAGAAAAATTTCTTTTAGAATGTTTGATTTTCAAGCCAGAAAAATGAATTTACAACAATGTACAAAAATTTTCATCCAAGAAGATTAATTTTCTATCCAAAAAGATAATGAATATTGTTTAAAAAATTACAGGTCTTGGCATTTTGTCAAAAAACAAAGTTTAAACCAATGGAAATTGCTCAAGCAATTATGAAAAACAGGCAAAAGTATCAGCCATACCAACATTCTGTCCAGTTTCTTGGCGAATTCACAAAAAAATACACTTTTCTGCCTTAATTCAGTAAAAAATTACATTTAATTAATGGCTAATTATTTGAACAATTATCAATGAAATGAATCAATCGTGATGATCTTTGATTCAAACCAATTTGCTTATGTTACTTGAAGAAGGTGTAAATTTGTGATATTTAGACTAAAAAGAATGTTTAAACAAATACAAATTGTTAAAAAATTATGTATGAGTGGCGAAAATATCAAACATACCAGAATCCTGCCGAGTTCGTTGAAGGATTTGCAAAAGGCAACATCTTTCTACCTCATTCCAGTCATAGGTTACATTTAAACCAAAAAAAGTTTAAACAATTGAAAATGAAGTAAATCGATCGAGATGATTTTTGATTCAAACCAATTAGTTCATGCGACTTAAACAAGATGTAGTTTTTCATATTTTGTCGAAAAATAATGTTTAATCAAACGGAAATTGCTTAAAAAATTATGCAAAAGTGGTAAAAATATCAGACATACGAGAAATCTGTCGAGTTTGTTAACAAATTTGCAGAAAAATACATTTTCTACCTTATTCCAGTCACGATTTCAAAACTGTCGGGAAGCCGAACCTTTTGGAAAACTCGAAATTTTCGGGTACCTGAACTTTTTCGAAACTGGAACCTGTTCGACTACCCGAAGTTTTCGAGTACCCAAATCACTTTGAGGACCCGAACCGCATGGAGATTTCGAAATTTTCGGGTACCTGAACCACTTTGAGAACCCAAACCGGTTTGAGAACCTGCAAATTTTCTGGTACCTGAACTTTTTTGAGGACTCAAACATATTCGACTACTCGACGTTTTCGGATACCTGAACCACTTTGAGGACCCGAACCGCATCGGCAATCCAAAATTTTCGGGTGCCTGAGCCAGTTTGAGAACTCAAACCGCTTCGAGAACCCGAACCGCTTTGAGATGCCGAAATTTCAGGGAACCTGGACTTTTTTTGAAAACTCGAACCTGTTCTACTACTCGAAATTTTCGGGTACCCGAACCACTTTAAGGAACCGAACCGCACGTGAACCTGAAATTTTCGCGTGCCTGAAGCACTTCGAGGACCCAAACCGCTTTGAGAACTCAAACCGCTTTAAGAACTCGAAATTTTCAGGTACATGAACTTTTTTAAGAACTTGAACCTGTTCAACTACTTGAAGTTTTCGGGTACCCGTACCACTTCGAGGACCCGAACCGCTTTGAGAACTCGAAATTTTCAGGCACATGAACTTTTTTGAGAACTCGAACCTGTTCGACTACTCGAAGTTTTTGGGTAGCCAAACCACTTCGAGGACCCAAACCGCATCGAGAACCCAAAATTTTTAGGTACCCGAATCACTTCGAGGATCCAAACCGCTTTGAAAATCCAAACCGCGTTAAGAACCTGTACCTCTTCAAAAACCCGAAATTTTCGGTTACCCGAACCACTTCGAGGACCCAAAGAGCTTTGAGAACGCGAAATTTTCGGGTTCATGAACCACTTCGAGGACCCGAACCGCTTCAAGGGCCAGAAATTTTCGTGTACCCGAACCACTTTGAGGACTTGAACCGCTTCAAGGACCCGAACCACTTTGAGAACCTGAAAATTTGAGATACCTGAACCACTTTGAGAACCCGAAATATTCGAGATTTAAAACTACCTTGAGGACTCAAATTTCTTCGAGAACTTGAAATTTTCGATTAACCAAACCACTTTAAGGATAGAAACGCTTTGAGAACGCGAAATTTTCGGGTACATGAACCTTTTTTAGAACCCAAATCACTTTGAGAACCCGAACCGCTTCGCAAACCCGAGATTTTCGATCATCCGAGCCACTTCAAGGAGCCAAAGCGCTTTGAGAACGCGAAATTTTCGGTGCATGAACATTCGAAAAACTTCGAGGACCCGAACCCCTTCAGGAATCCGAAATTTTTGGGTAATTGGACCAATTCCAGAACCCAAACTGCTTTAAGAACCAGAAGTTTTTGGGTACCTGAACGACTTTGAGGACTTGAACAGCTTCGAGAACCCGCAATTTTCGGGGACCCGAACCACCCCGAGGACCCGAACCGCTTTGAGAATCCAAAATTTTCTAGTACCTGAAGTTTTTTGAGAGCTCGAACCTGTTCGACTACTCGAAATTTTCGGGTACCCGAACTACTTTGAGGACCCGAACCGAATCGAGGACCTGAAATTTTTAGGTACCCGAATCACCTTGAGTACCCAAGCCGCTTTGAGAATCCGAAATTTTCGTGTACCCGAACCACTTCGAGTACTCAAACCGCTTTGAGAATCCGAAATTTTCTAGTACCTGGACTTTTTTGAAAACTTGAACCAGTTCGACTCTTCGAAATTTTCGGGTACTCAAACCACTTTGAGAACCCGAACCGCATCGAAAACCCGAAATTCTCGGGTACCTCATCCACTAGGAGGACCCAAACCTTTTTGAGATTCCGAAATTTTGTAGTACCTGCACTTTTTTGAAAACTAGAACCTGTTCGACTACTCGAAATTTTTGAGTGGCCAAACGACTTCGAGGTCCCAAACTGCTTCGAGAACCCAAAATTTTCAGGTATCCAAACTTTTCCGAGAACTCGAACCTGTTCGACTACCCGAAGTTTTCGTGTACCCGAAGCACTTTGAGGACCCGAACTGCGCTTAAAGCTTTTTGCATACCCCTACAAACAGTTGAATTCTCAAAAAAAAAAAAATTAAGAAAATAGTTGCATTCACAACCAAATATTTGAACTTTCAAGCAAAAAGACTGAGCTTCAACCAAAAAAGTTGCATTTTCAAGACAAAAAGACCAATTTTTGACAAAACAGTTCAATTTTTAATCGGGAAAGTGAAATTTGCATTAAAAGCATTATTTTCAATCAAGTAAGATGAATTTTTCAACGAAGAGATGATTTTTCTACTATAAAAAAATTAGAAACCAGATAGTTGAATTTTCTACGTGAAAAAACATTTCTCCGCCCTACATTACAAATTTAGTAAAATTTTAGAATTATGGTGATGAAATTTGTTATATCTAATAACAAATAGTTCGTGAATTACAGCAAGAAAGTATCCAAGGTTTTATTCAATGCCTCTTCTAATTTTACTAGTTTGTTCTGGCTTAAAAGATACTGCATTGCTACATACACTGCTACATTATCTACACTCATTGTCCGTTTTATCAACTCACTCTAAATTTCAAGGTATCGAATTTCGATCCAAGTAGATGGGAAAGTATTTCACAATGGAGAAACATTGACGACATAATTATAACATTAAGAATTACAACTACATTCACATCATTATAAACAGATGTCAATAGTTTTTCCGTTCCGCATATAAATTTTCAAAAAAAATTGTTCGTTTTCAAGATACTAATTAAATTCTCAACCTAAATGAAAGAATTTAAAACAAAATAGTTGAATCCTCAACCCAAAATAATAAAATTTTCAACTAGAAAGTTATATTTATTTTTGAAAAAATGAAATGTCTACCATAAGAGACGATTTTTCAAACCAACTAAACGAGCTTTTAAGAAAAGTGTGGAATTTTTAACAAAAAAAATGCAAGCAAATTATTCAATTTTCTACAAAAGAATTCAGTTTTCAACTCAGAAATATGAATTTTCAACAAAAATAATCGTTCTCAATCAAATAGTTGAATTTTTAATCCAAAAGAACACTCTTTCAATAAAATAGTTGAATCCTTAACCAAAACAGATCAATTTTTAGCTAAACAGATGTATTCTTTATCAAGGAATAAAATTAAATTTCTATCATAAAAGACGATATTTAAAATCCAGTAGACAAATTTTCAAGAAAAGTGTATAATTTTTAACAGAGAAAGAATTTCGAGCCAAGAAAAAAAATGCAATCAATTGTTAAATTTTTTTTTCAACTCAGAAATATGAATTTTCAAAAAAAAATGTTTGTTTTCAACTAAATAGTTGAATTTTCAACACAAAAGGACGAATTTTCTACAAAAATAGTTGAATTCTCATTCAAAACAGGTTAATTTTCAACCAAAGAGTTGCCTTTTTCACCAAAAAAGATTAATTTTACAATAAAATAGTCCTATTTTTCATCAAAAAATAGAAGAAATTTCCACCAGATAGATGAATTTTCAAACCAAAAAGACGAATTTTAACTAAACGGTTGTATTTTTTACAAAAATAAATGAAATTTTTAACATAAGAAACGATTTTTCAACCAATTAAACAAATATCCAACAACAGTGTTGAATTTTTAACCAAGCAAGAATTTTGAATCAAGAAAAAAAATTCAATGAAATTGATAAATTTTCTACAAAAGAGTTTAATTTTCAACACAGAAATATGAATTTTCAACAAAAATGTTCGTTTTCAACCAAACAGTTGCTTTTTTAACCAAAAAAGATCAATTTTTTACCGAAATAGTTATATTTTTCACCAAAAAATAAAAGAAATTTCCACCAGAAGAGATGAATTTTCATCAAAAAAGTTGAATCTTTAACCAAAATAGATTAATTTTTAACTAAAAAGTTAGTTATCAATTTTTTTATTTTTTTTTCTAAGTGTAACTAATATTATGAATTTTCAACAAAAATGTTACTTTTCAACCAAACAGTTGCACTTTCAACCAAAAAAATATTAATTCTTTACCAATTTAGTTGTATTTTTTACAAGAAAAGAAAAGAAATTTCTACCAGAAGAGATGATTTTTCAACAAAAATGTTATTTTTCCACCCAATAGTTGTATTTTCAATAAAAAAAGACGAATTCTCAACTAAATAGTTGAATCCTTAACCAAAATAGATTGATTTTCAACTAGACAGATGTATTTTTTACCAAAAAAATTCAATTAAATTTTTAACATAAGAGACGATTTTTCAAACCATTTCAACAAATTTTCATCAGAAGTGTTAAATTTCAACCAAGAAGGAATTTTGAGTCAAGAAAAAAAATGCAATGAAATTGTTGAATTTTCTACCAAAGTGTTGAATTTTAACTCAGAAATATGAATTTTCAACAAAAATGATCGTTTTCAATCAAATAGTTGAACTTTCAACCCAAAAGGACAAACTTTAAACAAAATAGTTGATTCCTCATTCAAAACAGGTTCATTTTCAACCAAACAGTTGCTTTTTTAACCAAAAAAGATTAATTTTTTGCCAAAATCGTTCTTTTTTTTACAAAAATAAAAAAAAATTTTACCACAAGAGATGAATTTTCAAACCAAAAAGACGAATTTTCAACCAAAAAGTGTAGAATTTTCGACCAAGAAAGAAAAAAAATTCCAACCAAATTGTTTCTTTTTAAAAAACAGTTGAATTTTCAACCCAAAAATATGCATTTTCAACAAAAATGTTAGTTTTCAACCAAATAGTTGATTCTCCAACTCGAGAAGACGAATTTTTAACAAAATAGTTTAATCCTCAACCAAAGCAGATTAATTTTCAACTGAACAGTTGAATTGGTTACCAAAAAAAAATAAAATCTCAATCATAAGTATTTGATTTTTTAAACCAAATAGACGAGTTTTCAACTAAACACATGTATTTGTTACAACAAAAAAATGAAATATCCTTCGTAAGAGACGATTTTTCAGACCAAATAGACAATATTTCAAGAAAAGTATAGAATTTTTCACAAAGAAAGGATTTTGATTCAAGAAGAAAAATTCAATCAAATTGTTCAATTTTCTACAAAAGAGTAGAATTTTCAACTCAGAAATATGAATTTTCAACAAAAATGATCGTTTTCAATCAACCAAATAGTTGAGTTCCCAACCAAAAAAGACGAATTTCCAGCCAAATAGTTGAATCCTCAACCCAAACATATTAATTATCGACTAAACAGTTGCATTTTTCACCAAAATAAAATCAAATTTTAATCATAAGATTCAATTTTTCAAACGAAATAGACGAATTTTCAAGAAAAGTGTTGAATCCTCATCCAAAACAGATTAATTTTTAACCAAACAGTTGCCTTCTTAATCAAAAAAATATTATTCTTTTGCCAAAATGGTTATATTTTTGACCAAAAAATAAAAGAAATTTCTACCTGGAGAAATAAAGTCTCAAATCAAAAAGACGAATTCTCAACAAAAGTGTTGAATTTTCAACCAGAGAAGAAAACAAAATTTTACCAAATCATTCAATCCTCTACAAATCAGTTGAATTTTCTACCAAGAAATATGAATATTTGACAAAAATGTTAGTTTTCAACCAAATAGTTACATTTTCAACTAAGCAGATGAATTTTTAAGGAAGAAAATTAATTTTCTACAGAAAAAGGCGATGTTTCAAAAAGATGCATGAATTTTGAACCAAACAGTGTAATTTTAAACTAAAAAAGATAAATTTTTAGTTAGAAGAATTAATTTGCAACCAAAAGGAAACTAATTTTCAACAAAATAGTTAAATTCTCAGGAGAGATTAACCTTAAAAAAAAAACAAGAAGTGTCAACAATTTAGTTCAACTTTCAATCAAGTAGTTGAATTTTTAACAAAAAAATATGAATTCTCGACGCAAACATTAGTAGTTGACATTTAAGCTAAAACGGATACTGATTCAAAATTTCAAAAAATAGTTGATTTTATCCAAAAAAGCGAATTCAAAAAAAAAAGTTGAATTCTCAACCAACAAAGATTAATTTTGAACCAAATATTTGCATTTTTGACCAAAAAGATTAATTTTCAACCAAAAAGACGAATTTCAAGTAAAATATATTAATTTTAAACCAAATAGCTGAATTTTTAACTAAAAAAGGTAAATTTTCAGCCAAAAATGGAATAGTTAAATTTTCAGTTTCAAAAGTCTTTTTAACCAAGAAAAAAAAGAGTTTTCAATAAAATATTTGAATTTTAATCAAAACATAATAATTTCTGACTAAAATGATAAATGTTGAACAAAATATTTGAGTTCCTAACTATAACATATTAATTTTTAACAAAACATTTTACTAACAAAAAATAAAATGTTTACCAGGGGAGATGAATTTTCAAACAAATTTTTAACTAAACATTTAAATTTTTAACTAAGAAGGATTTCTCTGTCAAAAAAAACAAAACAAATTTCAACCGACTTGTTGAATTTTCAAGCCAAAAAATCGAATTTTCTACAAGGCAGTTGAATTCTTAACCCGAAAATATGAATTTTTAGCAAAAAAATTAATTTTAAACCTAATGGGCGAATTTTCTATCAGAATGGTTGAATCTCCAACGAAAACAGGTTAATTTTCAAACAAACAGTTGCATTTTCATTTGAAAAAGATCAAATTTCTACGAAAACTTCTACCTTTTGAACCAAACAGACGAACTTCCAACACAAGAGTTGAATTTGCAACCAAGAAAGATTTTCGGTCATGGGAGAAAAAAAGTGCAACCAAATTGTTGAATTTTTAAGCCGAAAAGGCGAATTTCTTCCAAAACAGAAGAACTTTTATGCCAAAAATATAAATTTTTAACAAAAAAGTTAATTTTCAACGAAATAGTTGTATTTCCAACAAAGTAGTTGAATCTCAACTAAAACAGGTCAATATTTTACCAAAAAGTTGCATTTTTGACCAGAAATGATTAAGTTTCTACTAAAAGATATGAATTCACAAACAAATATTCGCATTTTGAAGCCAAGAAGACGAACATTTCAGTAGACTGTTAAATTTTCAACCAGAAATTTTTTTGAAACCGAGAAAGATGAATTTTTGATAAAAATAGATGACTTTTTTACACGAGAAGGTGAATTTTTAACAAAAAAGATTAAACTTTAATCAAAAAAGGTTTAATTTTCAGGCCGAGAAGACGAATTTTTGAGAACCCAGCTGAATTTTCAACCCAAAAAGTTGAATTTGCAACAAAAAATTATTTTCAAGCAAGAAAGATGAATTTTTAACCAAAAAAGATGATTCTTCTACCAGAAAAAAAGAATTTTTAACCAAATAGATAAATTTTCAATGCCGAAAAAACAAATTTTTTTCGCTCCGCCGTATGACCGTAAATCACAGGAGGAAAGTCCCCAAGGTTTTATTCAATGTCTTTTTCAATTTTATAGTTTATTTGACTTGAAAGATATTTCATTGCTTCTCCCATACTGCCTACACTCATTGTAAATTTTAATAATTCACACTAAATTTCAAGTCATCGTTTTTTGACGCAAACAGGTGTGGAAGTGTTGCGCAATGGAGAATCATTGACGAACTAATTATTACATCGAAAATTACAACTACATTCACATTTTTTCCAAGTAGATGTCAATTCTTTTTCCGTTGTGCGTCGCTTTGCCATGTTAAAGGTTTTCCGGGAATAATAATTCTGAGCAATCAGATAGTAATTAGTATATATAGAAGTGATTCTGTTCCAAATTTATCAGTTATTTGTGACGAAATCTAAGGAGAAGAAATGAAGATCCCTATCAGCACACTTTTCACACTCGTGATCATCCTCAATTTTGCTGGTGAGTATGTCCAATCTATGGATCTTTAAGAGAAAAAATTAATAAATAACAAAAAAAAAAATTAATAAAAATGTACGGGGCTTCCTGATGTTGTCTTTACGTCCGTTTATCATGAAGTTGATGGGTTTCCAGATTCTTTTGTTTTAATATTTATTCATTACTGAGTGACGAAGTTGAAACTTAGTTCAGAAAAATATATTTATTTATTCAATTTCTCTAGTTTGAGCCATTTTTACACTATTTTAGCCAACTTTAAATTATCATAAGATCAGGATTTTCAAACCAAAAAGACGAATTTTCAACAAAATAGTTGAATCCTCGACCAAAACAGATTAATTTTCAATCAAACATTTGCATTTTCAATCAAAAAAATTAATTTTCTAACAAAATGGTTGTATCATTTACCAGAAAAAAAGAAATTTTTAACAGAAAAGATGGATTTTCAACAGAAATAGTTGAATCCTCAAACAGAACAGAATAATTTTCAACAAAATAGCTGCACTTTTAACCAGAAAAAATTTCTAATTGAAGAGATGAATTTGTAAGAACAATAGTTGCATTTTCAACTAAAAAATATTAATTTTCTGCTAAAATAGTTGTCCTTTTTACCAAGGAAAAAGAAAAAAATTTCTATTAAAAGAGATGAGTTTTCAACAAAAATAGTTGAATCCTCAACCAAAACAGACTAGTTTTCAACCAAATAGTTGCATTTTTAACCAGAAAAAAAATTTCTAATAAAAGAGATGAATTTGTAACAGAAATAGTTGCATTTTCAACTAAAAAAGATTAATTTTTTATCGAAATAGTTGAATTTTTCGCAAGTAGAAAAAAATAAATTTCTACCAGAGGAGATGAATTTCCAACAAAAATTTTATTTTTTCACCCAAAACTTAAAATTTATACTCAAAAAGACAAATATCAAACAAAATAGTTGAATCCCCAACGAAACAGATTAATTTTCAACCAAACATTTACATCTTTAACCAAAAAAGAATAATTTTCTAACAGAATAGTTGTTTTTTTACCAGAAAAAAAATGTCTACCAGAAGCTATGAATTGCAAACAAAAATGATATTTTTCCAGCAAATAGTTGAATTTTATACCCAAAAAGATAAATTTTCAACAAAGTAGTTGGATCCACGATCAAAACAAATCAATTTTCAATCAAACAGTTACATATTTAACCAAAAAAGATTAGGTTTCTACCAAAATAATTGTACTATTTACCAGGAAAAAAAAGAAATTTCTGCTAAAAGAGATGAATATTCAAAAAAAAAAAGTTGAATCCTCAACCAAAAGAGACTAATTTTAAGCAAATAGTTGCATTTTTATCAAAAAAGATTAATTTTCTACCAAAATACTTGCATTTTTAATCATAAGAAAAATTTCTACTGGAAAAGATGAATTTTCAACAACAAAAAAAGTTCAATCGTCAACCAAAACAGACTAATTTTCAACCAAATAGTTGCACTTTTAATTAAAAAAGATTAATTCTTGACTACAATAGTTTTATTTCTTGCCAGAAAAAAAAAATTTCTACTATAAGAGATAAATTTTCAACAAAAATGATATTTTTTCACTCAATAGTTAAATTTTATACCCAGAAAGACAAATATTCAACAAAATAGTTGAATTCTCAACCCAAACAGATTAATTTTCAACCAAACATTTGCATTTTTAACCAAAGAAGTTTAATTTTCTAACAAAACAGTTGTTTTTTATTACCAGAAAAAAAAAGAAATTTCTATTAAGAGAGATGAGTTCTCAACAAAAATAGTTGATTCCTCAACCTAAACAGACTACTTTTCAACCAAATAGTTTCATTTTTAACCAGAAAAAAAATCTACTAAAAGAGATGAATTTTCAACAGAAATAGTTGAATGTTCAACCAACCCAGATTAATTTTATACCAAATAGTTGCATTTTCAACTAAAAAAGATTTATTTTTTACCGAAATAGTTGTATTTTACACGAGAAGAAAAAAGAAATTTCTACCATAGGAGATGAATTTTCAACAAAAATGTTATTTTTTCACCCAATAGTTGAAATTCATACCCAAAAAGACAAATATTTAACAAAATAGTTAAATCTTCAACCAAAACAGATTGATTTTCAACCAAACATTTGCATTTTTAAACAATAAAGATCAATTTTATTCCAAAATAGTTGCATTTTTAACCAGAACACAAAAAGAAATTTCTACTAAAAGAGATGAATTTTCAACAAAAATGATATTTTTTCCAGCAAATAGTTGAATTTTATACCGAAAAAGACAAAGCTTTAAGAAAATACATAGTTGAATCCCCAACGAAAACAGATTAATTTTCAACCAAACATTTGCATTTTTAGCCAAACAAGATTAATTTTCTAACCGAATAGTTGTTTATTATTTACCAGAAAAAAAAAATTTCTACCAGAAGCGATGAATTTTCAACAAAAATGATATTTTTCCTGCAAATAGTTGAATTTTATACCGAAAAAGACAAAGCTTTAACAAAGAAGTTGAATCCTCAACGAAAACAGATTAATTTTCAACAAAAATGATATTTTTCCTGCAAATATTTGAATTTTATACCGAAAAAGACAAAGCTTTATCAAAATAGTTGAATCCCCAACGAAAACAGATTAATTTTCAAACAAATAGTTACATTTTTAACCAAAGAAGATTAAGTTTCTACCAAAATAGTTGCGTTCTTAAGCAAAAAGACTAATTTCTTCCAAGAAAGTTGAAGTTTTTAAATGAAAGAAAAGAAATTTCTATCAGAAGAGATGTATTTCTGAAAAAAATTATAGTTTTCGAACAAATAGTTGAAATATTACCAAAAAAAACATTTAACCAAAAGAGACGATTTCTCAATCCAAATAGACAAATTTTCAACAAAAGAGTTGAATTTTTAACCAAAAGAATATTTTCGAGTCATACAAGAAAATTTTTTTGACAAAATTGATCAATTTTCTACAAATCAGTTGTATTTCCAACCAAAAAATATGAAATTGAAACAAAAATGTTAGTCTTCAATCAAACAGTTGAATTTTCACCCAAAAAGACGAGGTTTCAAAAAAAATATCAATTCCTTGACCAACACATATTAATTTGTGATCAATCAGTTGCGTTTTTGACCAAAAAGAAAATTAATTTTTTACGAAATTGTTATACTTTTTACCAAAGAAAAAAAAATTTCTACGAGAAGAGATAAATTCCTAACAAAAATGTTGGGTTTTCAACAAGTAATTGAATTTTTCAAACCAAAAGGACAAGTTTTCAACAAATGAGTTGAATTTTCAACCAAAAGAGATTTTTTCTGATAATCCAAAAAAAATTTCGACCAAATTGTTCAATTTTCTACAAAACAGTTGAATTTCCAACTACAAAATATGATTCTTTAACAAAAATTTTAGTTTTCAAACAGGTAGTTTAATTTTCCACCAAAAAGAAGAATTTTCAACACAAAAAGACAAATTTCCAACAAAAGAGTTGAACTTTAAAAAAAAAAAGATTTTCGAGCCATGAAAGGAAAAAAATTTCGACAAAATTGATCAGTTTTCTACAAAACAGTTGAATTTCCAACCAAAAAATATGAATTTTCAACAAAACATTTGAATCCCAACCAAAACCGATGAACTGGCAATCAAACAGTTACATTTTCACCACAAAAGGTAAATTGTTTATCAAAATTTTTATATTTCTTTCTAAAAATACAATAAATTTATACCAGAAGAGATGGATTTTCAACAAAAATGTTAGTTTTCCACAAAAAACTGAATTTTCGACACGAAAAAAACGATAATTCAACAAAAGAAATAAATTTTCAACATTAAAAAGATTTTCAGGTCATGTGAGAAAAAAAATTTGACAAGATTGATCAATTTTCTACAAAACAGTTGAATTTCCAACCAAAAAATATGAATTTTCAACAAAAATGTTAGTCTTCAAAAAACAGTTTAATCCTCGACCAAAACACATTAATTTTTAGCGAAACAGTTGCATTTTTAACTAAAAAAGATTAATTTTCTACCAAAATAATTGTCTTTTTTACTAAAAAAAAAAATTCTACCAGAAGAGATTATATTTCAACGAAAATGTTGGTTTTCCACCACATAGTTGAATTTTAACCAAAAAAGATTCTTAAGTCATGAAAGAAAAAAAAATTTGGACCAAATTGTTCAATTTTCTAGAAAATAGTTGAATTTTCAACTGAAAACATGAGCTTTTGACAAAATTGTGAGTTTTCAACCAAGTAGTTGAATTTTCCATCCAAAAAGACAGATTTTCAACAAATTAGTTGAATCCTCGATCAAAACAGATCAATTTTCAATCAAGTAATTGAATTCTGAACCAAAACAGATCAATTTTTAGCCAAGAAATATTTTTTGGCCAAGAAAGAGAACAAATTCAACCAAATTGTTGAACTTTCAAGCAAAAAAAAAACGAATTTTTTTCAAAACAGTGGAATTCTTAACGCGAAAATATGGATTTCCACAAAAAGTAAATCCTCAAACTAATTTTGACCCCACGTCCACTTAACATGAATTTACAAATAAAAAAAAACGAATTTTCAACCAAAAAGTTGAATTTTAAACCAAGAGAGGTTTTTGAGTCGTGAGAGAAAAAAAATTTGGATTAAACCGTTCAATGTTCTATTTTTTTTTCTAATTCAAACTAAAAAGTATGAATTTCCAACAAAAATGTTATTTTTTACCCAATAGTTGAATTTTATACCCAGAAAGACCAATTCTTATCAAAATAGTTGAATCCTCAACCAAAACAGATTACTTTTCCACCAAACAGTTGCATTTTTAGACAAAAAAGATTCATTTCTTCCAAGATTATTTTTGATATAAGTATTTTTTGAGAAAAAAAAAGAAATTTGTACCAGAAGAGATGAATTTCCAAAAAGAATGCTAGTTCTCAATCAAATACTTCAATTTCCTAAGCAAAAAGACGAATTTTCAACAAAACAGTTGATTCCTCGAGCAAAACAGATTAATCTTCAACTACGCAGTTCTATTTAAAAAAACATTCTAACATAAAAGACGAATTTTCAAAGCGAATAGACAAGTTTTCAAAAAAGTGTGGATTTTTTAGCCAAGAAAGAATTTTGAGTCAAAAAAGAAAAAATTTTCCAATTAAGTTGTTCGATTTTATATACAACAGTTGATTTCTCAACCCATAAATCAGAATTTTAAGCAAAAATTTTTTCAATCAAACAGTTGCATTTTTAAGGAAAAAGGATTAAGTTCTTACCAAAATGGTTACATTTTTCACAAAAAAAAAAGATATTTCTTCCATAAGCGATGAATTTTCAACAACAAAAAATCGAATTTTCAACAAAAGAGTTGAATTTTTAACCAAAAAAGATTTTTGAATCATGACGAAAAAAAATGTCGACCAAATTGTTCAATTTTCTACAAAAAAGTTGAATTTCCAACTGAAAAATATTATTCCTTCGAAATCCTTCGAAAGACGTTGAAATTCCTTAAAAATTCTTGAAAATATTTAGTAATCATGAAAATCCTTTGAATTTGCTTGGAATCTGATGATATTCCCAGGAATCCTGGAAAGTTGATTTAAATTCATTCAGAGTTTTCAAAATCCTTTAAAATTATTGAAATCCGCGAAGATCTTGTAAAATTTGCTAAAATCTCTTATAAATACCTTGGAATCTATTAAAGTACCCTAAAACCTCATAGAGCCTATAAATTTCTTCTAAATCTTTCGGAATTGTAGAAAATTACATGAAATCTGATAATATTCATTGAAATCCCTTGAATTCCTCGGGATTTTTATGAAATTCTTTGAAATCCTTTGAAATTCCTTTAAAATCCTTCAAAATATTTAGTAACCTTAGTAATTAGTAATTCCTTAAGCTCATTGAAATCCTTGCAAATATTTTGAAATTAGTTAAAATCTCTTTGAAATGCCTTGAAATCTTTTAAAATATTCTAAACTCTTATCGGTCCTATGAAGTTCTTCTAAATCTTCCGAAATTGTAGGAATTTACATAAAATCTGATGATATTCCTTGAAATCTTCGAATTTCTTATAAAATCCTTTGAAATTCATTGAAATTCCTTAAAAATCCTTGTGAGTATTAAAAATCCCTTAATATAAGTGGAATCCTCGCAAATCTTATAAAATTTGTTCAAGTCTATGAAACTCCTTGGAATCATTTAAAATATCCCAAAATATTATAGGCCCTAGGAAATTCTTCTAAATCTTCCGAAATTGTAGGAAATTACATGTAATCTGATGATATTCCTTGAAATCGTCGGATTTCTTATAAAATCCTTTGAAATTCATTGAAATTCCTTAAAAATCCTTGTGAGTATTCAAAATCCCTTAATATAAGTGAAATCCTCGCAAATCTTGTAAAATTTTTCAAGTCTATGAAATTCCTTGGAATCATTTAAAATATCCCAAAATCTTATAGGCCCTATGAAATTCTTCTAAATCTTCCGAAATTGTAGGAAATTACATGTAATCTGATGATATTCCTTGAAATCGGCGGATTTCTTATAAAATCCTTTGAAATTCATTGAAATTCCTTAAAAATCCTTGCGAGTATTCAAAATCCCTTAATATAAGTGAAATCCTCGCAAATCTTGTAAAATTTGTTCAAGTCTATGAAATTCCTTGGAATCATTTAAAATATCCCAGAATCTTATAGGCCCTATGAAATTCTTCTAAATCTTCCGAAAATGTAGGAAATTACATGAAATCTGATGATATTCTTTGATTTCGTCGGAATTCTTATAAAATCCTTTAAAGTCCCTTGGAATTCCTCAAAAATTTTTGAATATTGTTAGTGATCTTAGAAATCCTTGAAATTCGCTTGGAATCTGATGATATTTCCTAAAATCCTGGAAAATGTATTGAAATTACTTATGAGCATTTAATTTTTTTTTTTATTATACCATTAAGCCAAATCCCTTTTGGGATAAGCGTGACTCGTTCGGTTCTGGTCTCGTTTCACTACTGGTGATGAAGGAAATCGTATGGTAAATTTGGGTACGGAATGTTTAGGAGGAGAAAGAAAAGGTTTTAGATCAATCTCACAACGTCGCTCCGACACTAGTCGCTTGATCAATCTCTCTAGCAATCAACCCAAG
>JAUMHM010125075.1:0-19489 GCA_032362435.1 Melikaiella ostensackeni | reverse complement strand
TATATATATATAAATGCGGAGTATTAGGAGCTAGGTAATGCAAACACGAAAAATATATATATACATATGCACATATATACATAACTACAAGTAATAAATTCTTACACATGCTCAAACGCCTTCGTATCGTATGTGTTACCAATGAGTGATTTCAAGGGTCGGATTTGAAGTGTTAGGTAAGTAACAATAAAAAAGTTTTCTGAAGTGTTATTGTGAAGGTGCATTTCTAATTGTTGTAGGCAGTTTGTTCCAAAGGCGAGCACCTCGAATAATAAACGACCTTTGCATTTTACATGTGCGGTGAGGTTGGATATTAAGTACAGTTTTCCTTCCACGGAGTTTGGAATATGTTGGTAGATTTTCGTCAATAAAATGAAAAAGATCAAAAAGATATTGCGGAGCTTCCATGCTGAGTAAGCTATACAGCAGGTTGCTCATGAAAAATTGTCACCTCTTAGCGACATTGAGAAGGCCTGCTCTCTCTCTATACTGGGTAATATGTTCACTTTTAGGGATGATATGAATGAACCGAATGCAAGCATTAAGCGCGCGCTCTAGCTTAGCATTAAGCTCATCAGTGATACCATCATATGCCAAGCAGCCGTAATCAAAGAAAGGTAGGATAAGGCTTTTAAGTAGAGGGATACGATTCGGGGTGGGAAGAGAATTATTTAAATCTGTTAAGCTGTTGGAGAAATCTGAAGGTTTTTTTCGAAATATCCGAAACTTGTTCATTCCAAGAAGAGTGCGATTAGGAAAATAGCCCAGATCATTCACAGATCCACAAAAGGGATGATACGTCCGTTAATTAGAAGGGAAGGTAGGTTTACAATTATTTTAGGTGATGCCGAGGAAGAGGGCCCTATAATAATAGCTTTTGTTTTAGCTGGATTAAGAATGAGATCATGAGTCAAAGCCCGCTGAACCATCGAAACGATATCCTCCTGTAAATTTTGAAGTAGGTTCTTAAGCGTAGCGATAGGGCCGGACAGATATAGCTCAAAATCGTCGGCATATTTGTGGTAGTTGCAATGTCGAAGCTTGCTACCATTATCAGAGGTATAAATATTGAATAGAGTAGGAGCAAGAGTGGATCCTTGAGGGACACCACTCTTGACCTCACCACCAGCAGATCGCTCATCTTTGCTTTTCTGTACTCTTTCAGAACGATTTCTGAGATACGATTCAAACCATTTAACTACCACATTAGAGACGTTAAGCGATTTGAGCTTAGATAAAAGTATAGTCTACAGGATCAAACGCCTGGGAAATATCAAAAAGGACAACAACCGTTACCTTCCTTCTGTCAATTGCCGAAACCCCGATTGCATTGGGTCAATTAAATTGTTGATGTTTAGGTGCGACGTTAGTTGCTGATAAACAATGTGCTCGAGGGGTTTAGGCAGGGCACACAGGATGGAAGTAGGTCGGATATCTTTGAGAGAGAAGGGGTTAGATATTTTAGGTATAGGGCGAAGAATCACCGCTTTTCAAGTATCAGGGAATATCCCCACCTGGAGGAAAGCGTTATAGATATGCAGGAAGAAGGGACCAATAACAGGTAAGGCAAGACGAATAATTTTGATAGAAATACCATCTGAACCTAGAAAATTTGATTTGACCTTATGAAAGATTTTAATAAGTGTTTCATGTGAGATGTCAGAGAAAAAGGATTTAGTATCATCAGAGGTGTAGGAAATAGAGGACAAGGAGGGGGTAGTGTTTACCGAAAGTGCAAGCTTTGAAGTAAATGCAGTTAAAAGGTCTGCAGAAGAGAAATTGTTATCAGGAGCAGTGTCCTTAGGAGGAATAAGTCCCAGCCGTCTCAAGAGAAGCTAGATATTTTCTTTTTTATTCCTGTTTTGAATAGAATTGCAATTGTATTAGTTAAATGAGTCCCTGATTTTAGTTTGTACTAAGTTTCTCAATTTACGAAATTGGGCTTGAATGATACTGTTTTTAGTTCTTTTGGCAATTCTGCGTTTAGTATCTCATTTCTTCATTACAGGTAGGTCGTTATTGTAAGAAGTAATCCAAGGAGCTGATTTCCTTTTTGCACAAAGGGTATGGAGGGGCGCGAATTTATCAAATGCAGAGGATAAAATTTTGGTTGAACATATCACTTTTCCATTAATATCCTTTTCTATGAAAATGCTATTCCAGTCATAGGTGGGGAGGTGCTCACAAAATTCAATTTCATTAATATTGGAGAGATTGCGTATTGATATGGGACTTATAATAGAGGAAGGATTAAAAGAGAACTGGTATTGGATGCTAATGAGGTCATGTTTAGAGAGGAATGATATTGAGTGTTGAGTGGAGGAGGTCACCTTTGTTTAAGTCATCAACAATAATCAAGTCAATCTACGTACTGGAATGATCTGTGTGATGGGTGGTATTATGGGAAACTACAGATAGTCCTGCGAAGTAAACTAATGATTTTAAGTAATGTGTTAAGTTATTGGTGGCAAAAATTGTGTGATTTATAAAAAATCGAATAAAAGCAGAAAGTAATCCAGAATGAATTTCGGTAATAGATTAGGCGAATAGAACTCAAGCTTATGCAACTTCTTGAGGAAGGAAAAATCAAAAAACAAGTAAATTTCAAATTTGAGACGAGAATGTAGGTAGCAGAGGTGATCATGAGTTCTGATGGCAATATTGCTGGCGGGAGCGAGGGCTGCTACCCAGGGTCCTTCGAAGACAGCCTAATGTTGGAGAAAGCAAGCAAACAAATTTTTATGCGCTTGATATCATAGACCGAGGTAGCCGCTCTAACCCCGCCGCCAATATTAACATAAGAACTCATAATCACCTATCCTACAGATATCAGGCTTTTCTGTTTTTTAATTCTTATACGTTAATTCTCTTCCCTTTAACAACCACAGAAGAAATCAAATAATTTTTCAACTAGCTCCATTTCTTCCTTAAAAGCAATTTAAACCTAATTGAGTAGAAAAATAAATGTATCAAAAAGAAGATGGGTTAATTGAAGGCTGCCTTTCAGAATCCTATAACCATTTGAAAAATTTTTAGGACAAATAAGAAAGTTCCCAAAAATCGAATGTTCAATTTAGGAAAAAACTAAAGACTCATAAGTTCAAGATACTTTAGAGCTGAATTTAAGCCTAGAAATTTGGATTGGAAAATGTTATTCGTCTGAATAGTTACATTAGAAGTTTGATTGGCAAATGTCATTGAGTTGCGCGAAATAGGAGGGGGAATTTTTTTTATTTGAGATGTACGCATTCTCAACTCTGAAAGGTGACTTGAATCCCCACTTTCAAACAAAAGAAGCAACGTAGAAATGTACTTGTGTGTGTTGAGCTGCAAACAATTGAAAAAATTTCAAAAAGTTGCAAAAACTCACAAAAAAACTACAATAATCAATTTTAAAGTTTTGACGATTTTTTTAGATAAACAACAAAAAAGTAACTAAGGATAATTCTAGGCTGCAAGCTTCCTGAATAAGTATGAACCTTTTGATAAAATTGAAAATCGAGAGTCTTCATGTATTTTAGTGATTCTGATCGTTAAAAAATTTGACTGATTTGATTTGATTGATTTGACTGATTTGTACAGCTACCTAGGTAAGGCAAGAATTCAAGAAATTATTCCGGGTCAGCCGTACGTTGTTTATTGGTTTTCTGTAAAGTTTTCAAAACCTTTTAAAAAATGCTTGAGAAATCTACATTCATCCAATAATTGAGTAATGGTTGATAACTGCGTATATTAATACAAAAATCTTAAAATCTGAAAACTAGCTGCTGTGCAGTGCCGTGACGTAGAATAGATTCTATAATTAAAATTTCGTTAAATATATAGTGAATTTATTTCAAAGAAGTGTGTGAGAGAATTTGATATTCATCTTCGTAACTTCGGTGGTTACATAAACGCTTTACGATTGTCGTCACTAAAAGTAATAAAGTTTCTTATTATTATTATACCGTTAAGCCAAGTCCCTTTTATGGTAAGCGTAAATCTTCTGATTTTACTGTTGTTATACTAACGAGGATAATATTTTCAATTTTTTTCAAGGATTTCAAATATTGGATTTGTTACGTGTTCATCGCATAAAATTACAGCGTTCTTATCTTCTGATAAAAATGAAATATAAAAATAATATATACAATTTAATGTATGCCTTGATATAAGAATTTCGGCCAAGATTGTAATGCTTAAAATAAAGTCACCCAAATAAAAATTAATCTCTGAATCGAAACTAGAAGTATTTTCCATGCAATTATGTTAATTATTTCTATTTTCCTCATCTTCTAAAAGTTTTAATTTTTCTGGAATTCAATAAAAATGCAATTGAAAAGCTTTCAAATGAGCTTGAATAGTTCAAATTGTGCAGTTTGAACCAGGAATCCTTTTCAATTAATAATAATTCAAATAAAAAAGATTTGATTTTGGAAAAAAATGCTGAAAATAAAAATTATGTAGCAACTAGAAATCATTGAGATTTAAGTAGGAGCAATAATTTTATTGTTCTATGATAATCTAGAATTTCTGAGATTTGGGACATTTAAAACTTATCCAGTTGAATTTCGGTGAATTTAAGCATGGCCTGAAAAACACTTCTATTTTTTAACCTACTGAGGCAAGTAACATATCGTTGGAATCGCCAAAAAATTTCATATTTTGTACGTAAAATTTCTAAATCACTAATTGCAAACTTTAAAAATATTATGTTTCCTATTTTATGCCTCATTATATTGGTAAATTCAGAGGTTTTATAAACTTTCTTCGAAGTCAACACCAAAGGCAACAAAGATACATTCTTGAATTCTTTCAAGATTTTTGAATATTGCATCTACAGCTTGCGTCACAAGAATTACGACGTATTTAATTTCTCTGATAAATAAATTATTCGGTCGTCGCGCTTCGCGCTTGGTGTTATATGTTCTTCATGTCCAAATTACTAAATTTGTTTTTGATCTCAAATGAGAAAGGAAATTCATTTACTTAAGGCTCTATCGGCCTCGAGGAATACATTCTCATCATAATATTCGTGCTTTGCGCTCGATTTTCTGTGCTCACCGTATAACATATACAAATAAGTAGTTGAAAAGACGATCAAAAAAATTATCTTGATTTACGATTTGTCCTTATGAACAAATGTTTAACAGCACTTTTATTTAACCATTTGAAAGCATAAATTCTCCTTTTTGACTATTTTTTTTTATCTCGCGTCGTTTGGCTAAAAAATTAGAATAAAAATATTCTAATACTATTTTCTATACTTAAAAAACAAATCATGTCTCCTACCAAAACATGTTCAGAGGAAAGTTTACAGGTCTGTGTAGAAGCAACAATTTTGATATCTTAATATTCTTTTGTATTCCGCGTTATTTGGCTCAAAATTTAAGTTTTCGATTTTTTGAGCAAGATTTAAAAAGTTGTTATGACAATTTTATAGGCCATCTGGAAAGAAAAGTTTTTCTCTCCTTGACTTTTTTTCATTTCGTGCATCGTTTGGCTAAAAATTTCCATTTTCGTTTCTTTTTTTGAATTTTGTAAATGCTATAACTCTCACAATTTTTTTTTATCGAAAAAAGTCATGAGGGTAAATTGTGTCAATTTTTGAGTACTACAAATATTCGTACATAGAATTTGTGAATTGAGAAAAAAGTAGTCTAAAAAATTGTACAAAAGCTCTAAATTTTTAAATTTTTCTCAAAAATTGTTGGCTAACGAACTTGACCTTCATTTTAGGACACTAAAATCCAATCCAATCCATCCAATCAAATCGGTCAATCCTTGCGAAATTTATCGTGCTCAAAAACTAAAAATCCACAGACTCACACACACACACAAACACACACACGCGCGCATTCGTAAAAACATGTTTTTCGAGTTCAGGGGGACTTAAAACGTGGACATTCGACAAAACCGGGGAGGGGTTAAATTTTACACAAATCCAATACATTCTCTGATGAAAATGTAAAAAATAAAACAAAAATTTAAGTACAAGAATGTTGTGCGGTCCATTGTTTAGATACTACAGAGCAACAAAATTCCATTTGCGTGTACAGCCACGTGAAGTGTGTGTGCCACCCTGGCTGGGACGCCGCCGACCCCCCTGACTCAGACCGGCTGCCTCCTATCTTTCTGCCACAAAACTCAAAGTACTAGCTTTTCTCAGTCGCAACTTGAATTTAAGAAAATCAGAAAAGCAAAATAAAACTACACTTCAAGTACTCAAAAAGAATTTCATTACCTTTCCACCAACAAAATTTACAATCAATTGTTATTATTTTTTACACTTAAAAAGTGTTAGCTACGCATAAAAACTTTAAAACTTTTTTGCACTTTGTTAGCATAAATTATTATTCTTCGGTAAGGAAAATGTCAACATCTGCCTTTCAAGTAATTTCTATTTATTTAAACAATTATTGTACGTTTATAAATGTGCCTCTTTCCCTATAATACATGAGACGGTACTATTTTCCGCGATAATTGATACTGATAATCAACGTTAACAATAACATTTCTTATTTTAGACATTCTTTAATTGCTGAAACAATCAAAATAATAATATTTAACAAACCCCAAAGACCACTCCTATCACATCTCAGGAAACAATTCCAAAGTGTCTCTATGTAAAAAAGTCTTAAAATTTTCAAATTAAAAATAGCTATATGATTTTTGAATTTAAAATGGCAACACAGGTCTTCTTCAGAAAAATCCTGATTACGTTCTTAACCCCAAAATAATATTCGGAAACCCCCAACCTCCACTCCTGGTTCTTTTAACGAAACAATTCGAAAGTGTACTAATGTATAACAGCAATAGAATTTTTAAGTTGAAAACAGTCACACTAATGATAGCACAAGTTTTTCTACGACTCTGGTGGATATCCCCATCGCCACAGAAAAAATCAACAACACAAAAAAGCAATCCTGCCATATTTAGCAGATTAGTAGATATTTAGTAGCTTCAGTATATATACCTATCCTCACAGTAATAATGAACGTTTAACGAAATAAATTTGAGCTGCCTTTATCCGAAACAGCTACAAAAGTTTCAAATTAAAAATAATGACAGCAATCACCTTTCCAAACCTTTGGTAGATACCTCCACCGCCCCAGTAATAAATAAACAGCCCAAAGGAAGCACCCCTAATATATTTATGAACCTTTTTCAGCTGTTTTCCTAAAAAAAATTAGTAAGGGAATTTTTGAGTGGTTGAATATTATTGTGGGTTTGAGAATATAATCTAGAGTATTCTAAATGTGAACTGTGTGACTATTTTCAATTCGAAAATTGTATAACTGTTTCACATGAAGACACGTTGGAATGGTTTCTTTAAAAGGAATAGGGGTGGATTTTAGTGTCTTTTTGGTATTATTGTAGGTTGAGAATATAACCTGGATTTCCAGAAGGTGACCTGCATGACTACTTCAATCACAAAATTTTATGATTGTTTGTAGGAGCTGTCTTATATTATTGCAGGATTGAGAACATAGCCTGGAGTCTTCTGTGGATGACTTGTGTGATTATTTCTAATTAACAATTTTTATGGCTGTTTTACATAAGATTTGGAGACACTTTGCAGTTTCTTCGTTAAAAGTGATAAGGGTTATTTTTGGTGGTTCTTTAATATTATTATCTAGTAAGGAACATAACCTGGACATTTCTAAAGGTGACCTGCGTAACCGTTTTCAATTAAAAAATTTTATGGCTGTTTTACATTAAGATACATTAGAATTGTCTCGATAGAAGTGAAGAGGTTGTTTTTGGGAGTTGTTGAATATTATTGCGGGGCTAGTAACACAATCTGGAGATTTCTGAAGGTGATCTGTATAACTATTTTCAATTTGTAAATCTCATGACTTTTTTTACATGAAGTCATTTGGAAAAAGTTTCGTTAAAAAAACAAGAGGTAGATTTGAGGGGTTGTGGAATACTATTGTAGCGTTGAAAACATAACGAGGAGTTTTTTCAAGGTGTTCTGTGTGTCTATTTCAAATTAAAAAATTTTGTTGCTGTTTCACATGAAGACTTTTTAGAATTCTTTGATTAAAAAACAAGGGGTGGATATTAGGGGGTGTGGAATATTATTTTAGCATTAAGAACATAACCTAGTGTTTTAGAAAGGTAATTTGTCTGATTATTTTACATTTTGAAATTTTCTAGCTGTTTCGAATGCAAAGACTTAGTAATTGTTTCGTCAAAAGAACTAGGAGTGAAAATTAGGGGTTGTTGAATATTATTGTGAAATTGAGAACATAACCTGCAGTTTTCAGCAGGTGATCTGTGTGACTAATTTCAATTTAAAAATTGTATAGCTGTTTAAAATGGAGATACTTTGGAATTGTTTGGTGAAAAAAACAAGGGGTGGATATTAGGGGATGTGGAACATTATTTCAGCATGAGGAACATAATCTTGAGTATTAGGAAGGTGACTTGCATGACTTCCATACTTTCAAAATTCTATAGCTGTTTCACAGGCAGAGACTTTGGAATTGCTTCGTTAAAAACATAACCTGAAATTTTCAGTAGGTGATCCGTGTGACTATTTTCAATTCAGAAATTTTATGGCTATTTTACATGACGTCACTTCGGAATTATTTCGTCAAAAGTGTTTAAGGATGCTTTTGCGGTTTTTTGAATGTTATTGTTAAATTGAAAACATAAGCTGAAATTTTTTGAAGGTGACTTGTGTGACTGTGTTTAATCACAAAATTCAATTATTGTTTTACATGAAGACCCTTTGGAATTGTTTTGTTGAGGCCATGTGAGCGTAACCTCAATACCATTTTTTCACACTTTTCTTAAACCAACTTACGTTCACACGAAACGCAATATCGAGTTGGAAATTTCGAAAACTCAATAAAGAGCACTAAGAAACGTTTGTCTGGTCCTAAGTTTTTATAATTATAAAAAAAGCAGAAACAAAATTTTTTAGAAATTTTTTTTTTCACAATTATCAAAATTGAGAACCAGACAAACGTTCTTTAGTGCCTCTTATTTAGATTTCGAAATTTTCAGCTTGATGTTGCGTTTCGTGTGAACGTAAGTTGATTTTAAAAAAATGTGAAAAACATTTTTTGAAGTTACGCTCACATGGCCTTAAGAGCGCTAGGGGTGGATTTTAGGGTTTGTTGAATATTATCGTTAGACTGAAAACATAACCTGAAGTTTTCTGAGGGTGACCTGTATGACTATTTTCAATTTCAAAATTTTATGGCTATTTGACATGAAGACACTTTGGAATTCTTTCGTTAAATGAACTAGGAGACAGTTTATGCTGGTTGAGTATTATTGTGGGGTTGAAAAAATAACCTAGAGTTTTCTGAAGGTAACCTGTGTGACTATTTTTACTTGAAAAATTCAATTGTTGTTTTACATGAAGTCCCTTTGAAATTATTTCGTTAAAAGCGCTAGAGGTGGATTTAAGGGTTTGTTGAATACTATCGTACGGTTGATAACATAACTTGGAGTTTTTCCAAGTTTTCTGTATTTGACCTGTGTGACTATTTCCAATTCGAAAATTGTATTACTGTTTAACATGAAAATACTTTGGAACTGTTTCGTTAACAGTGATAGGGGTGGTTTTTGGGGGTTGTTGAGTATGACTATTTTAATTTTTCATACAATTATAGAATCGCTAGAAGAAGAAATTTTATTGTTATCGTTGATTATTAGTATCACTAAGCGCGGAAAACAGTACAGGTAGTGGAAAACTACTAATTGCTTATTCAAGATATGTGATTTGATTCAGGGTTGTATATTAATTAACGAAAGGTTGCAGAAATGGGAACAGGTTTGTAAAAAGCTTGAAATTGCGAGTCAAGTCGATTCGGCTTTTTTCGACTCCAAAAGTTTTGATCTTTTCGGAAAGCTCGCATTCAATGTCAAGTTTTTTGCACATCCCCAGAAATGGGAAACGTAAAAAATAGAACAGTTTTATGAAAGAACGCAATACTTTTACTATAATTATAGAATAAATTTAAAAATAATTCCAAACTCTTAGAATATAGCAGTTGCAAGTCTTCAAATTACTTATATGAAAATATCCTGGTAAAGAATTAGATCTAATTAAAATATTTAAAAAATTATATTCACCAATAGAATTAAAGATCACAGCTAACGACAGGAACAAAGCTACGAGAAGGTTCTTCATTTTCTTTAAATATGGAGAAAGAACTGATTTGTAAGGAGTCTCGAGAGAAGAGAAACTAATGATTTTTCTGATGCCCCATATGCATATATATACCTATTTGGAAAATGTATTGGAGGGGTCAAACCTATTTTTCTGAGATATTTGCATTTCACAATTCACTTATTTTTTTCCTTGAAAGACTTCAACATTGTGTAATATATATGATTTATGTACGTGATACAAGTCAGAGGAACCAGAAAGACATTTATTTTTTTGATTAAGCAATTAAAAAATAAATAGCGTGCTAGAATGAGTAATAAATTGCTGCCTTATCATATATTTACGCTGTAAACAGCATCACTTCTTCTTAAGCATTTTCGCTAATCAAAAAGAAAACTCGGGAGGAAATAATATAATATAGTAGTATAGAACGTAATTAGCACATGAAAAATAATCTAATTTTTTTACTGAAAGATATCGAAACAAATGTGATACAAGCACACGCAAGTGTGCATTGGGCTCCAAATTCCTGATTTTCAAAGAGAGATGAGAATCATTAAATTATCCTCGAAATTGCGGTCTTATCGACAAGAAATATTTTTTAGATTCTACATCATCATTTTGCCGCAGTTTGAAAATACTTGAACATGATACAGAGGAAAAATTTTACAAAATTTTGAAGTTGTCAAATTTGAATTATTCATATGCTATGAGTGCATCTTCAGTTTACTTTATATATTATTGCATTTAGGAAAAAAAGTAAAAAATACCGAGATTTTGGTGCGAAAGTCTTGATTTTTTCGGTACGAATAGAGGGGCCTGGAAGACGGACTATTTTCATTCAATCGACCATCGAATGTCGAAACTTTTTCTAAAAGTTACCAGGAACTGTAGAATTATCCAAAAGCATGTCAGAGCTCTGACAGAAGAGCTTCCCTTAACATACATATATGGTATGAGGCATTCTCCGGAGAGCGGGACATCCGGAAAAAAAGTTTCTTCGATTCTCATGGCATTCACGTATGTGTAGTATATATGAACCCAAAATACTGTGCAAAAGGATTCGCCGGTGTGAAGTAGGAATGATACCCATATGCACATGGCCGCGTAAAGTATATACCCGTCTTATTTAAAAAAAATAATTAAATTCCAAGAGAAAACTTACACTTTCAAAAACTTGAAATTAAAAACAAAATTATTCTAACCGGAGCTATCCATTTTTTTAGCGTGCCGGGCACGATAAACCTTTTTTTCAGGGTGTTTCACTCTCCAAAGAATGCTTCATATAAGTTGATTATAATATTCCAGCGATTTTCTAAATTATAGCTGAAAGACATAATAGTATGAAAACTTGAAAAGTATGTTCTTTCGAATGTTTTTCTCATGTTTTTCCTCAATTACCTGCAATATTGTACATAGAAAAATGCAAAATAATACTTATAATACTAGAGGCCACCTTAAAATGCAGCAGAAACAATCAAAAAATTTCTATTATAATTTATTTGAAATTCTTCAAATTAGAAGCAGGTGCGCATCCAGAATGTTGATGTGATTATAGGCCGTACTAATTCAAACATTTACATTATCATAATATGAAGTATCAGCTGACTTAAATTGACTTTTTTCGGAATAACTAATTATTGTAAGATTTAGGCAAATAAGGAACTTATTCGTCTTTATAAAGAAATAAATTGTACGAAATATCGTATTATTACATGGTGTTATATAAGACTCGTGTTAAATTACGCAATCTCTGTTTGTTCTGCCTCAAAACCTCTACTTTCTTATTTTATGTTCAATTTTTCAAAGTATGTAGCTAAGCATTTCTTAATTGAATAAATTAAAATTCAAAGCCTAAAAAATTACACAACCGTCAAATGAATTTTATACACTGTAATTCCTGTACTGACTCATTAGGTGTTTAATGCTCAAAAATGAAGAAATTTTAAAAATAAATCAATTTATGCACTTATTTCCAGCATTTACAGACTGTCCAGGACATTAGACTATGTCGGCCGATTCTTAAAATTTTGAGCAGGTTTGAAATTTTTCATTTTTGGAGTTATTTACAGAGGACGATTTTGGAATTATGTATTGGAAACTAAATGATTTGAAATTTTGAAGTGTTTCGAATTGAATATTGCAAGCTGAAAGTCGGCATGCTCTTAAATTTGAATTGCTTAAAATTGAACAATTCCGAATTGGAACATTTGAAATTTTGAAAAATTCAAGGAAAAAATGAGTGGAAACTAGAAATTTACTCCCGAACTTGTCTATAAATTCACAGACTTATATAGCTCATGAACTGCTAAGTTTACGGAGTTCTAATTTTGAGAGAAGAATTTTTTTATAATGAGTATGGCCTGTCAATACTCAATGCATCGAATAAAGCGAAAAATAATTGGTAGGCCATTTTTTTCGTTGCGAATTGTATGTGGAATAGCTCATTGAGCTCTTCAAGTATCAGATCCTTCTGATTCACTTATATATTTCACTAATTACAAAGTGTATAACGTGTATAAGCGAAGTAGTGCAGAGTGTGGATGGGAAGGCAATATAGAATGTAAAAATATAAAAAAGTGGAAAAAGTTGTTAGAATATAAGGAAAATTAAAATATAAACTAGGCTAACAAAATGTTATAACGAAGAAACGTGTATAGTGAACATGCAATCAATTCTACGCCAAAAAGCTGCGTTTGATAAAACACATTACAATACAATACAAATACAACTACATGAAGTTTCTGATCTCACTTTGAATCAAAATAGATATTGTCACACTAACTATGAAGGTATCAATTTCATTCGCAACAAATTGAACCAAGAATGCCTTCTGCTTCTTTATACTGACACAGATTTTTGTATCAGTTGAATACCGTTGCAGCAAAAACGATACCTTCATATTTATTGTGGTATTTTAATTACATATTTTTTCATTTACTTGAAGTCTCATGCAGTAATTAAGACTGTATGCAAAGAAATTCTGGAAGTTTTCTCAAGTCGCTGCCCAAAAGTAACACTATTAAAAAAAGTAGACCGCCAAAGAATGCCGGTTTTTAAACTTATTCCAACCTCATCGCGTCTAAAACCAAGTACGTTCCAAGGCTCATCACCTACGACTATTCCACAAATGTCTTTCACATACCCTTACAGAAAGACGTCCTAGTATGAACCTCATTTTTATCCTGGTTATAATAAATGTCAGGACTCTCAATAATATTCTCATCATGCTCAGCATTCCCAGCAGGTGGATGAGGCCCCCCAAAAAGAACTAGGCAGCAGCCGTCTGACCTGAGAACCTAATTCTGTAAACAGAAATATGAATAGAAAAATTTCAATATATATATTAATTAACTGAATATAATGATGAATTAAATTTAATCAATAGTTAAGGATGATTGCCAGAAAGTTGACCACTTTAAGGTACCGTTCAAGAATATGAGGACACTTACAAAACTAGCAATTAAAAACATGTACTCACTTCTTGCGTGATATATTCGTAACAAAATGAATAGAATAATTTATTAAAAAAACCTTCAGAAAGTTATTGAATTCTGCGTTGAATGAGCCCTGTTTAAAGTATTTTTCATGAATAGAAAATAACTTAGTGAATGAGTAAGACCGATATAATTTCTGATTTTTACCAATCTTCATTATTAAATTCCAATTTATAGCAAAATCTGAAAATCATGGTAAAATATTGAAGATTACGCATAGTAAACCTTAAAGTGTCCCCTTTCAGATAAGCACAAGAAACTGTAAAAACCTCAACTGGTTCTCAAATTGTCATAAAAAATGTAGAAGCGTGCGTAAGTCGAAAATCAGAAGAGACAAAGGATAGAAGTTCAGCACCGCTAGACCGAGCGATTTTTGTCTCACGCACACTTCTAAATTTTTTATGGTAATTCGAAAACCAATAACCGTTCAAACAGTTTTTCAGGTTCGTTTTAGAGATAAGATTTGAAGGTTCATTATGCGTAACTTTCAATCTCTTATAATGATTTCCCTAGATTCTGCCAGAAGTTGATGTTAAATCATGGAAATTGGCGAAAATCAGATATTAGATCAGTATTTTTCATTCTCTAGCTCAATCTCTGTTCATCAGAAATACTTCAAATAGGGTTTATTTGATGCGAAATTCAATAAACTCCTTAACACTTTTTGAAAATTATTCTATCTCATTTTGTTCCGAAGATATCATGCGAGAAGTGATAGCATGTTTTTAATGGCTGGTTTTGTAGGTGTCCTCATACTCCTGGACGGTACTCTAAGTCCCAATCACTTTTCACTTTTTCTTTAAATTATACATTTTTTCTAAAATCATTTCAGTGAAGCGCAGAAAGGGGATTTACTAACAGGCCCGGTAAAAGTCTTGCAGACAGGCCCTAAAAGCGGTTCTACGCAATTTTCTTGGAAGAGTTCAAAATATTACAAAAGATTTGAAAGATTTCCAGGGATTTTAGGGGTTTCAACAAATTTTAAGGGATTTAAAAGGATTTCAAAGAACTTTGACAGCTTTTATGGCAATTCATAAGATTTTCGAGGATTATTATCATTTTAAGAAATGTACAAAACTTGCAAACGTCCTAGGGAATTTTAAAAGACCTCAAGGCCGTTGAAGGAATTTCACAAGAAATAATCAAGTGATTTGATATTATTTCAAAGATGTGTACAGATTTTGAGGAATTTTCACCAATTTTTTTATCGCAAAGAATTTGCTAAACTTTAGAAGGATCACGGAGGATTTTGTGGAATTCAAAACGTTTCAAGGCATTTTTTATAGGATTTCAAGTGATTCTTAGGGGATTTTGAAAGATTAGAAAAATTTCCAGAAATTTTCAAATATTTCCTCAAATTGCGAAGAATTTTACAAGAATTGAGTGATGTCATTGAATTTTTAAGATTTGAACAGATTTCCAAATATTTAAGGGGATCACACAGGATTTCAAAAATTCCATACGCATCTGAAGAATATTCTTGAATTTCGGAAGATTTCGAAGATTTCACAGGATTTATAAGATTTTAGGGCAATTCGAAAGATTTCAAGGAACAGTTAAGAGATTTGAGAGACATCAAGAAATTTCCAAGGATTTTCGTGATTTTTAGGTAGTTAAAAAAATTGCATACAGTTTAAAAGACATTTCTAGAATTTCGGAAGATTGAGAAGAATTTTATAAGACTTATAATATTTCAGAATATTTCGAAAGACTGCAAGGGACTCCAGAGAATTTTCAAATGTTTTAAAGGATTTTCAAGGGATCGCAGGGATTTTATAAAACTCCCGATGATTTCAATGATTTTTAGGGATTTTGAAGACACTCAGTAAAGTATTTTAATAAATTTCCCGAGATCTCGAAGTATTTCATAAGACTTTGAATATTTTATGTATTTATTTATTCAAATATTTCAAGGGACTTTAAGGAATATCAATAAAATTCATTTAATTTCGTGGGTTTGCGAAGGGATTCTATAAAAATTTTGAGGACTTCGATAATATTAAAGGATTTTAAAGGCACTAAATGAGGTATTTTTGATGAATTTCTCCGCATTCTAATAAATTTATTCGCGACAATTAAGGAATTTCCAAGGATTTGGGAGACTTGAGGAGGGTTTCAAATATTTTAAGGTATTTCCAAATATTTTAAAGAACTTCAAATATTCAAGGATATTTTGAAACATTCCAAGTAATTTTCAATAAATTTCGAAAATTCAAATGGCTTTAAAGAATTTCCTAGAATTTCAAAAGGTTTGGAAAAATTTCATGGGAACTATAAGATTTTATGATATCTCAAAATATTCCCGCAAATTTGAATGATTCTGAGAGATTTGAAAGGAACTCAATAAGGTATTTTGATGAATTTCCCAGGATCTCAAATTATTTTATAAGACTTCAAATATTTCAAGGGATTTCAGTGAATATCATCAAATTTCATGTTATTCTATGGGCCTTCATGGGATTTCATAAAATTAACCATTACGATTGTGAATAACAATTTCATAAACAAATTTTCAGCTACGAAATTTTCGAATACATTCTCATCATACAATTCGCGATCGATTTTCTGCGCTCACCGTATAATACCTGTATATACAAATAAATAGTTAGAAAGATGATTAAAGAATTATCTTGATGATTTACGATTTGTCTTATAAAAAAATGTTCAACAGCAATTTTATTTGAGTTTTTAAAAGCACAAATTCTACTCTTCTGATTTTTTTTCTTAACTCGCGTCGTTTGGCTCAAAAATTAAAATTGAAATATTCAAATATCATTTTGCATACTCAAAAAACAATCTATGCCTCCTACCAGAAAATGTTTGAAGAAAAACTTACAGGTCTTCGTAAGAGCAACAATTTTGATATCAACTTTTTTTCGTATCTCGCGTTATTTGACTGAAAATGTGAATTTTCAATTTTTTGAAAAAATTCAAAAAGTTGATACGACAATCTTGTAGGACTTGCAAAAAGCAACGTTTCTCTCCTCCTGACTTTTTTCATATCGTGCATCGTTCGGTTTGAAATTCACGCGTTATTTGGGTCAAAATAAGAATTTTCGATTTTTCAAGAAAATTCAAAAAGTTGTTATGACAATCTTGTAGGGCTTTCAAAAGGCAACGTTTTTCTTCTCTTGACTTCTTTCATAGTGCGCATCGTTTGATGAAGAAAAGGGTCTCAACAATTTTGAAAATGTTCTAACTTTTTCAATTTTCATCCAAGTTGGCTGGTTCACGAACTCTTTTTTTCTTTTTAGGCTTTACAACAGTGTGCCAAAGGGCAATTCAATCGGACAATTCCTTCGAAAGTTATCTTGTTCACAGACGACGACAACGACAAACAATATTTAGGAATGAAAGATTTTTTTTTCTTAAATATCCTAGATGGGCATTTGCTTATGAAATTTGTTATTAAATATAAAAATTGTTTGTTCTTTGCAATTACTCTCACTAGATAATCATTTCAGAATAATGGCAACGAAGTTGTGAATTTGAGAAAAAATATGACTGAGAAAATTCGCCTGAACTGAACATTTGCCTGAAAAAATTGTTTATAACAACTATTAGTTCCCGACGATTTTTCGTTAATGAATTCCATTCTAATAATGAATTACAATTATACTAGTACAAAACATTTTTTTTTCAAATAACTGATATACTGATGTATTTTTTCAAATAGATTGTTCATAACAATTAAATAAAGTATTGAGTAAAATGTTCCCATAGTTGAAGTCCGTCGGTGGAAGTTATCGTAAAAGCATACGAAACGATTATTATTTTGGATTATATTAAGTTTCATGTTTCAAGATACTTGATTACTTCAATTAAAGTCTGTCATTTTCGGCGTACAAAATGTTGATAGAGTTATTTTTGATTTTAATTCGAAAAAAATTTCGAGTATGAAATAATACGTTGCAATTAAAAAAACATGAGAAAATTATGATATGATTCGTAATTGTATAAGACTTATTGGAGGAGTGAACTTTATTTTTCTAAGATATTTTTTCATTTAATAATTTGTCTCTTACAGTAAAACTCAAGGTAATAAAGATGGGCATAATTACATGTTATGTCATCACTTATTTGCATTGTTAGCAGTATCATGTGTGTACACTGTACATTAGGATGTCAAAAAAAAACCCAGTGCTTTTTTTGATCACGAATCCCCTAAACTTGTTCTGTTTGATGAAAAAATAAATGCGCATTTTTTATTTATTGAAAGAAAATTAAACGCGATTCTGTAACCTTAAACAGCTCCAAAGTGATTATGATTATTAGGTAATGTTAATTTACGTAAACATCAGTAGTGTTTTGCAGGAAGTACAACCGATGGTATCAAACGCCGAAGAAAAACTTAACCCAATCAAGACAAAACACTTAGGGTAGTATTTTTGGTCTAATTGGGTTAAGTTCTTTCTCCTGCCAAATACTCAGTATTTTCACGGAAATTAATGTTAATCAATATTTTTCATCAATTTTCGGCTTTTTACGCACCATGACCATCAAAAAGTTCGGGTTTCTTTAGAACACCCTATTGTGTGCATCAAAACGAGAACGGTTTTTATGACCACTTCAAGTTTAGGAGATTTTGCGTTTTTCTACGTCAGAGTAAAAATGATCATTTTATAACAATATTATGATAATTCAATAATTATTTATAAAGCTTACACTTTACCTTAATAAAAACTGTATTGGTTCACAATAGCATATTAGCCATCTCTAAATCCCTGAAGAAGCAAAACAAAATGTTGTTTGAGGAATTTAAAGATTTTCCTTTGCTTGTTCTGAAAAGAAGTTATTATTTTTCAGGAACGATCCATTACACAGTTTACACTAAACCTCGACACTATCCTCTATAAATCTAAATTAGTGAAATTTTATTGATTACTTGTGAAACTCTACTAATTAAAATAGAGAAATGTGAGCCACTAATGATTTGTAGAAAATTCCTAATTGGATTATTGAAAATTTTTGCTCATTCAATAGTGAAAAGATACTATTTGCTTGTAGAAAATATGAGTTATCTAGGGCTGTAAGGTAAATGTCCCAATAACTGGCCGCTACCCGATTTCTGGACAGTATTATGATTTGTAGTTTTATTAGGCTCTATATAACTGATAAGATGTTTTTTTGCTTCTAAATACGTTATGAAAGTCCATGGTAACATTTTTAAGAATATTCACACGAAAATATAAGGTTCTTATTAATTAAAAATGATGTCAAAGTCGTAACCTCGACTTTTTTTTTGCAAAAGAAACTTTTGACGTGTTTAAAAGTAAAAAACTTGCGAAATCAAGTATATTTAGGTATAAATGACTGGAAACAATACTTCAACAATTAATTGTATGATTTCGCATTCAATAAAATACAAAAAAAGTTTTTTTTTTAATTTTCTGAAAAATACGTTTCAATAAAAATGTTTGGATTGAAATCATTTCTATAAATTAAAATGATTTTCATAGGCTTTTGAACACTAGTTTCATAAATGATTATTTTATATTTATTTCAAAATCTTAATGACATTCAAAAATGGTTTTATCAATAGTTTCAATAAAATGGTTTAACAGTTTAAGTAAGAATGGTTGACATAAATACTTTATAATGGTTAGATAAATACCATTATAAATTAAAAAATTAATCTAATAACGTATTATTCATAAAAAAAACCTCCTCTCTATGAATAATATATCTGTATGTCTTGTGTAATGTGGGAAAAAACTACTGTCCAGGAATGGGGACATTCATTCGACTTGGAACACACGGTCAGCAAAGTTTAACAATGGCCAGTAACCGGGACAAGGCATGGACTTGAAAATTTATTCATTAATATTCATCACAGGCATGAAAATAATTTTTTTCGCAATAATGCGATAGAAAAACGTTA
>JAUMHM010125069.1:0-19489 GCA_032362435.1 Melikaiella ostensackeni | reverse complement strand
ATATGGCTGGGCCGTATTCTTCAATATACTATGGTTGAGGCAACCACAGCTAGGGCTCGGCCAACCTTAGTCTTTTTCCGTGTATGCCACGTCTGCCACAAACTGCCATTTTGCTTTAATTTTTGTTTATACGCCTGATAATATCAAAGAATATGTTAGCCACGAAGAGAACTCAAATGGAAACTTGTGAATAAAATAAATCAGTTCTGTTTGTTCAACTTAAAATCAGTGTTTATCGATTCCAATTTAAACCTGACCTATTTCCGCGACTAGTGGTTTCAACCACTCAACGACAGGTAACGAATCCACACATTCAAAGTATCAGCGCTGTGTTCTACAAGACAGACCATTAACGACAGCAGCGCCCGGAGTGTAACAGTACCGACTTTCGAGTTCCGACTGGCTGGACTTTTGAATTAATTACTTTTCAATTGAATATTTTAAATTATTTAATTTCACTGATATATAAGGGTCGTGCATATGGAAAGTGACTGGGTGTTTTCGATAAATTTTCCTGCGCTGATCAATAACCTGGGTTCAAAAGTTGCTCGTCACGTAACGTTTTTGAGAGAATGAGGGTTGAAAACCAAAGAAGAAGGCGTTTTTGGCCACTTTTGGATAACCGTGGATACGAAATCCGAATTCATAGAATCTTCCGAAATATCTCAAATTGAAGCTTTTCGATTTGACTTTCGACCACAACAAACCAAAATTCGATTGCATCTGACGTTGAAGACCTGTGTGCCTCCGAACGTAGTGGTGTCAGTGGTTGTGAACGCACAAGTGTTTACGCTTGGCCGTATTTCCGAGTATCAGAGAACATGGAATTTATCCTTTTTCAGTTATAAATTTGATTCTGGTTCGAATCCAAAGCCACCTGGAACACTCACCGAACAGCAACTACTGACACCACTACGTTCAAAGGTAGACAGAGCTTCAAGTTCAGATGCGATCGAAGTTTGGTTTAATGGGGTTGAAAGGGGAGTTGACAAGCTTCAATTTGAGATATTTCGGAAGTTTCTATGACTTCGAATTTTTACCCACGGCTATCCAATGATGGACGACTGAAAGTTGAAATTTGCAGAACAGTGTTTTTAGTGCATCTAAATGAAAAATTTGTTATTACTATATACTGCTAAAACTTGTAGATGTTGGCTTTCAAAGGCCCATTCTCAAATCCTTAGGCTTGAGAATATTTAATTGTTCAACTTCAAGTATTTAAGAATTTATTCAGATTAAAGAAACGATTGCTTATAAGAAAATTAAATTTCCAGGTTAAGTCAACGATCACCTACATTTACTCTCGTTTGCACTCATGTGATATCCACCCTCGCTCCACTCGGGTGGCTAAATTTACACTCGTTTTAAATCTCTCGCCTTTTCAACATGTGAGACACGATAATTTTTCTATAATTTGTTTAAAAAGTGCTAGTTTTCGTTTACATGTTTTTTATTTAAAAAGGAGGCATTTTTTGTCGAATAATGCAAAAATAACAATAGAAATTATCAAAACTGTGGCAATAATATGGCCGTAACAATAAGTTGGTAACAATGTTTGGTCAGGAGGGTTAGGAGAGGTGGAATTGGATACAACGCAATAGTTGTGAGTTCACCGTCACTTACTGAAGCAGGTCACAGGGTTCGTTCAGTAGTTCGCACTTTATTCATTTTTTTCTCTCTTTTCATGAAGATCGAAATGAAATCTGCTTTCTTATGATAATTTTTGGTGTACTGGAAAAGGGACCCTCAAAAAGTTCACGAATCAAAACTAGACTTCGAGACTATCCACTTTTCCGACGCATAGAGACAAATGTACATAAATGGACTAACAAAAAAGAAGAAAGAGGGAGAAAAAGGAAAAAGTCAATCAAAACCAACCTCACACTCTTTCTTTTTTCCATGTTTTTTATACTACTGGAGACCAACATGTTTCGAAGACAATTCAGACTTCCTCATCATCAGGGGTAATTTATAGGATAACTACAGTTATGAATAATGAAACATATATCAATTGTGTATATGTGCATGCCAGCTTTTTTTAACCGAATTCAAATACATTTATTAAATTTATTGACATTCTCATTTAAAGTTCCTTTGTTATCTTTGTTTGTTGAAGTCAAAACCTATCTTCTTGTTAATATGAAATATCTTTTTTGGAAAAACCATAAAACTTGCATTCTATCAATAATTCCATCTGCAATGCATCCAATCCGAGTTTTTACTGACTGAATAAGTTCATTTAATACTCCCTTACCGGACTTTCAGTAGTATCCATCATAAAATCACATTCCACCAAATTTTTATCAATTGTAGTGAAAATTATATTAACAAAAACATGAAAATTAGAAATACGCAACACGAAGATCAAACTCAAAAATTTTTTTATGGAAGCGCTTCCGAGATATCAATGTTCAAAAAAATTGTTCTCAATTTTCAGAGTTATTCCGACCTTTTTTAGTATATCTCGATTTCCGATTGACCGATTTTCCTAAACGAGCACTCAAGTTAAAGGCAACTGAATTCTCTACATCTTTCTATCCTTAAGTTTTCAGATCGGCCCAGTCGTTCAGATGCTAGCGATTTCAATAAGTTGCGATTTCTATTCTTCCCAGGACGATATGTGAATTTTCGACCTCGGTTTTTGCCAAAAAAATACAACTTTTCCAACTTTTGAAATCGCTAGCATCTGAAGTACTGGGCCGATCAGAAAAGTTTGGAATAGAAGGTTGTACAGGATTCAGTTACCTTCAATTTGAGTGCTCGTTTAGGCAAATCGGTCAATTAGAACTGGAGATATACTCAAAAACGCCGGTACAACTCTGAAAATTGAAAAAAATCGAATATTGATATCTCGAAAACGCTTCCATAAAAAAATTATTGTATGTGATTCTCGTGTTGAGTGGGCCAAAATACATAAGAAAATCACATTAAGATGTGGTGGGCAGAAAAATTTTTTTATTTTGTGAACTAGTATTGTAATCCAAAGTTCGGCAAACACTTCACCACAACACTAATGGAACTAAAATTTCAATTATTTTTCAAAAATTTGTATACATCTTCTTGATTTCATTTTTCTTTTCAAAGAGAGAAGCATGAATTCACTTTTTCAAAATATTTTTTTTTTAACTGTGCGTCAGTTTTTTCGCTGCGTCCGTCTACTTTTTTCACTGTTGTCCAGAAAGGTCGACACTGCGCATGCGCCATATCATTGACAACAAATCAATCACTTTTCATGCAAAAAACAGGTGGAAAAACTGGAACTTTTTTGGGAATTATAGGAAAATGAATTTTCGTTGTGCATCGGAATTGATTAGCGAAAAAATCAAATCTTTGGAACACATGGATATTTTGTGTACTCCTTGTAGGAAAAAAATTGAGAAAATGAGTGGCAATAAAATCAGTGAGTGCATATTTTCAGTAATTTCTCTAGATTTCATTAAATCCCAAAACATTTTTTTAAGAACTTAATTATTTCATGAATTTATTCAGCTGCATTCGTGATGACTCATTAAATCAAAATATTATTAGAATTTTTAGAACAGTCCTTGTGCAAAAAATCTCAGAAGTTTAGCTTCTTCAAAACTAAATCGAGACGCTCTTTAAAACGAAAATTAGAGTAATTCAATTAGGGGATAGGGAAGGTTGATGAAACTTTGCAATCACGCTGTGTTTTAAAAGAATTTATGAATGGGTGCATAAGTAAAACAATTTTGATTTGTTAATTTCGTATTCATAGACATTAATTTTTCATTTTTTATCTTAAGATACTGATAAATAAGAGATCTATACTGCAACAATTGTTTCTCTTGTTTCACTTTTTCTACCCATATATTATGTCCCTATGCTATCATTAAATTTTATTGAATTTTTAGAGTATAATTTCTTGTTCTACCTGGCACGGCGTCACGCACTCAGAATAGAGGGCGCGTTATTACGGGCTCGAAACTGACCCCACTATAAACAATCAGCTGTCTAATGAAAAATAAACAACCGTCTACACTGAAATTTTTGTGAGATATTCTCAAAACTGTAATGAATATTTTAATCCAAGAAAAAAAGATTTTCCAGAATCCTATTTCCCGTAAATACCATTTGTTTAAAAAATTGCATATTTCTTATATAAAAAAACCGAATCATTCTGTCATTCATCTCTACATGTAAAGTGTAGGTGATCGTTGACTTCACCTGAAAATTTTATTTTTTTATAATAAATCGTTTACGAAATAGAAGATTCGAAAAAATCTACAACTTTTTCCACTCCAAATGTTCAAGAAATTGTGAATTGAAAATTCTGCATATTCTGTTGAAATGAGAAAATATGAGTCTACTCTTTTTGTATCTAAAATTTGGAAAAAATATTCGAGGTGCTTTCATTTTTCAGTTGTAAATATCATATGGAATGACCCAGATATACTAGCAACATCAATCGAGCGATAAGCGCGCGTTTAATTTCCTTTGTTCAAGGGCAAAATACTTGTTATACAAGTTCAAAATGGTAAATAATTTAAAGAACATCACGCAATTGTGCATGCCAATATTTCAGTGTGGCAAATAAAAATAAAATAATGAAATTCTGGGTTATTTTGCGTTTCAAACATTCAAACCTGAGAAATTCTTCATTTCATGTTCTCAAAAGTAAACTACAAATTAAATTATTTAAAGCGAAATTCTCCTGAATCCCAAGATTCTAAAACTAAAAATCAAATACTAAAACATTTAAAATTGATCAATTTTTAATTTCTGTTATAATAATGTTATAGTTTATTCCTAATTGGATTAAGGTTTCTAATTTTGAAAGGTTTTAATTCAAGGTCTTCAATTTTAAATACTATTTAAAAATAAAGTATCCAGAAAGGTAACAATTTTAAAGCAGAAGCCAGAAAAGGAAATAAAATAGAATTTAAAGTCTCAAAGGTTATAGAATCTCCAAACGTGAATCATTTTTAATTTTAATGTTTCTCAATCGTGGAGCCATAAAAAATTAAAGAGTTTTAATTTTGAAATTTTCCATCTTAAAAAATCACACTCCTCAGCATGCAAAAGTGAAAATTTGTTTGCCTCAAATTTTCCCAGTTTCAAATTTGAATAAGTTTTTATTTATTATTCTGAGAATTGTATGTTCCATGTAAAATCAGAACCCTGCTTCTGCATTGTGCAATTTGAAATTGAATATACCTCTAGAATTGAAAAAATTGTACATTTTCAAATTTGTAGAGTACCCCATGGAGCATTTAAAAAGTTAAGAGGATTGAAAACAAATGTTTCAAAATTTAATTTTTAAAGCTGAACAATTTGAGGCTTGTGGCCTCCAAAACTAATTTTTTCTAGAACTATGCATTCAAAAGTTTATAATCTTAAATCGGGAACGTAGAAATGTTAAAAACGATAGAAATTAATAATAGATTTTTCTACTGGGAATTTATGAGATATCCGTTTGTTGTTAAGGGCATGTCTAACAGAAGTCACATGACCAAACTAATGCTCGATTTTAAATGTTTATTTTTGGAACGATTTACTCTTTCTGCAAATAAAATATCGCTCTGAAACTTTGGGAAACGCAAACGGAAACAGTAACTTACGTCTGTATACATCATTTGGGTGGAAATTGGTAAAAAAAATTCCTCGAAGAAATTAAAACTGGAGCAACGTCAGAATTTCTTTTTCAAACAAGTTATATCCACACGAAATTAGATATCGGGTTGAAATTTTCGGCAATGACATAAAAGGCAATAAGGAACGTTTTTATGGTCCTAATTATTTGCAGTTGCCAAAAAAATTTCAATGAAAAACTAAATTTGAAGAATTACCGACCGTGCTGTAGAAACCGTGAACAGCATTCCATTCTCGCAACCGAGTTTTTTAATGATTTTTTGCGGTTAGGATCGATTAGAATCCTCATGTCAGCTCGAGCCCTGTCATGTTGCCCCCCAATATTTGGGGGAAGTTTCCCCAAATTTAGGAAATATTCCCCAAGATTTCTTGGGAAAAATTCACAAAACCTTAGGGTAATTTTCGTTACCAACATTTCAGGGAATTTCCCCAAACAATTTCTTGCAAAAAATATTAGGAAGGAAATAAAATGAAGGATGTAAGAATAGGGGTGGGGGGAAGGGAGAGAATGAAGTAATAAGATGACTCCGCTGATCTTAACAAGTTACGGCAAAAAAGTTGGGAAGGGTCCAATGGGCATATAAGAAAGAAAATGTTCATTCTGTGGAATTAAATAGTTTTATTTGAACAAAGAAATATATATTCCTTTAAAACAATATTTTTCAAAAATTAGAGATATATTTAGGTTAAACGAAATAAACACTTCTTAAAGTTGAAGATAAGTTTTTTATGAGATAACAAAAGATTTATTTGAACCGAACAAACAAAAAACAAAATATTTTTTCAAATCAAAAAAACTTTTCTTTGGCTTCGAACCAACATATATTTTTCTTTACTTCGAAGAAATTTTCTTTGCGTGAAAATATATTTCCTCTGAGCGCTGGGTGTTTGGCCAAGTAGAATGTTTGTACGCCTTCGTGACAATGTATGAGTCACAAGTGTAAATAAGTTGATTCAAGTTCACTGTTTTTTTCTTGCACAAAAGAAACTTTATAGCCTCTCCAATTTAGTCCATATGAAAGACATTACAGAAGCTCCTATGAGTAAATCTAGCAGTTATGAAAGTGAGATCAACAATCTTTGCCTCTCCACTCAATTAAAAATAGTCTATGAACACAGTCGCCTTTCAAAAAATCGTTCTCTATCGTTATCTCTACGCGCACCTGGAAAAATGAAGACTGTCATTTTATTCTTTGCCTGCCTGGTTTTGTTTAACTCTGCAAGTAAGTGCACCTGACATAATATAACATTCATATTAGTGAAAAATATTAAATATTCATAAAACGTGGACAGTAAACCGAGGCCCTAGAACAATTTAAATTTATAATTTAATATTTGTATTCATTCAGTGCCACGTTGTCAGATTCAAATCTCGCAACATATGGCAGTACAAAATGACGATTATCGCAATGTTCTACTTAGATAGGTTTAGTAATTAATACTCTCGGGTTTAGTATATTATTTAGAATTAGGTTAAATTCAGTGAATCCCTGTGAATTTTTCTGAGTTATTTGAATTCTTTGTACTCTTTGGAATTATTTTGAATTACATGGAATGCTTCTAAACTCTTTTGAATTCTTTCGAATCTCTTTTACTTCCTTGAAATCTTTTAAATTTTTCTGAATTCCTCTAAATTCGTCTGAATGCACCCAATGCCATGAGTGCTATGAATATTCTAGCTTCCCTGAATTCACTGAATTTCCCTAATTCCCTAAATTACCGAAATTACCTGCATTCCTTGAATTTGTAAATTCCTTGAATTGTGTAAATTCCTCGAATTCTGTGAATTCCTTGACTACCTTGAATTCTTATAATTCTCCCAAATTTTCTGATTTATTGCAAATTCTCCGCATTCTTTCAAATCCATTGAATTCTCCCGAATTCCTCTAAATACCTTGAATTTTAAGAATTCCTTAAAATCTAAGAATTTCACGAATTCAAGGTATTTTACGAATTCAAGAAATTCAGAAGATTTTAATGAAGTTAAATGAATTCAAATTAATTTGAAAAAGTTTAAAAGCATTTCAAGCCATTCAAAAAATAGAAAGAATTCAAAGAGCTCGAAAGAATGCAAAGAAAAAGCCATTTGGAAAATTTCGAATATTTTCTTTTCCGCATTCCACTAATCTTTTTGGCTAAATAGAAGGTTACAGTTTTAATTAGACAATAATTTCCAACAAAACCTAAGAATTTTTTATGGATTTTTCATTTTCGCACATTTTTTCCCATATACTACGGAGAGTGACACATGAACATGAGGAAAATGGTAGGAGACGGAGAAAGCGGAAAAAGGGGAAAAAATAATATAATGATATAATAATAATACAATAAAAATAACGGAAAAAATAAATAAATAAAAATATGAAGAAGGGAAAAAGCGGAAAATGGGAAGGGTTAGGAGAGTGGGAGGCAGAAACAGAGAAAGAGGACGGAGGGAGAGAAAGAGAGAGTAGAGAGATTGATGTACCTACATAAATCCCTTCCGTAAGGGCGCATGATCGCTTCTTGCATAAATCGAAATATTATGTGGGTAAGTGTGTTGGTAAAAAGGACTGCAGCAAGGCGAAGGAGAGGTATAGAGGGCATGGGCATGGAAGACAGATAAAGGGATGAAAAGGTATGTTACGAAGGGAGGAAAAGGTGTTGAGGGAAGGGAAAATTTGAGAGAAATGGGATAGGGTACATATGGAAAAGACAGATGGAACTTTAAGGAAATAGATTAGGGGAGGAAAAGGTGTTGACGGAAACGGGTAATGGGAGACAAGTGGATAAGCACACATAAGGAAGGTGGACGGGTGGAACATATAAAAAAGAAGAAGAGAGAAAACGGTGTGAAAGATGTTAAGGATGGAGAAGAGAAGGTTATATGGTTAAGATGTAAGCGATAAATAAATTATTGATATGGGGGTGAACTTGGGTCAAGGTTGACAAAAGGGGGAATGGGAAGGAAAGAGTGGGGAAGGAAGAAGGAAAATTTAAAGTTATCACGTGTCAGAGTGTCGATTACATAACTTTCTCACTACACTTTTACTGACACGTTCAATTTTTTCAATTGTTTGTCTATAGTTCTCTCCAATTGTCTTTCAGTGACGAGAAAGTGGAAGTGAAGTGAGAAAGTTACATACTCATAATTTCGAGATTTCGGTAACAGTGTCCGTAACGAAATATGCTACCAAAAACCCCCTGCCTGAGTGCTTATCTGCTTACAACAGTTCTTTTTCCAGTTTGCAAAAATTTCATAAATTTTTGTTTTTACAGTAGACGGTGCATGGGCTCATCTCGTTGATTCAATTCATAGTGGACCTGATGATGAACATACACAGTCCCAACCTTTTGTAATTCCTAGTGGAAGCGAAATTGATTTACGAAAAGTCACAGCAACCCAACGTTCAGGTGGCCCTATGCTTTGGGGAATTCTCGAACGTGTTGAACGTGCTCCAGTTAATTTGCATGAGTTTGGGCACGCTACTGTAAGACTCGATAATAGACATTTTTGCTATGCGAGTCTCGAACCCGGTGACAATAATCGCAATCAAAATTATCATGATGCTGAAGCATTCGACTGTGTTATACACACAGACGTAGCTGTTTACCATGCATATCTTCGGGATACCCGTCACTATACTGTCACGGATGGAGTCCCCCACGTTTATTTTACAGTGCCGAATCCTCGTCGTGTCTTTGTGGGACCGTTAGAACATGCAGATTAAGGTTCCAGAATCGACGGTGAGAATCGTTTCTTGATTCTTCGATTCCAAAAAGAACATGTCGATGTCTGGAATCGAAGAATCGACGATAAGAAGCAATTCTAGATTGCGATTCCAACGATTCCCTCCCCTTCAAAAAAACCCGCGATTATTTGAAATTTGATTTAAATACATTGGATTCAAATCAGATTAACAATTAATTAATAATTTTCGATGTGAAATTAAGTTAATAATCAATTGAATTGAATAGTTTATATTTATGACTATTAATAATTTCGCCAAGAATTAATAAACAGTTATGTAGTTTGAAATTTGATTACTAGTTTTTATTTTGACAGAATATCAATGAAACAAACTATTATAAAATGGCCATTATAATAAGAAGATAGAACTTCTATATGAATTAAATTTTGTTATTAAAATTTGCAAAATATCGTCCATTAAGTACGAATTTAAAACATTTTTTTATCACCACGTAACAATGCCGAATCCTTCGCAGTTCTGATTATACTGATTAACCTCGCATAATATAATGTTCGGGATGATTTTACTGTTAGATGTACAATTTAAAATTTACAAATAAAGAATTTGAGTTTGAAACATTTTTTAATTAATCTTGTCATTTAGTGCTACGTTGCCAAATTCAACTGTCGCAGCATATAGAACGAGTATGGGAATAAGAAATGTCCGGGCTTAGGAGAATAATTCTGATGTCAACTCACTACGTCACGCTGGAGTGAGCAAATTGAAATAGAACATAGATTCGGTAACAAAAAAAAAAAAAAAACATTTTTACATTCTCATCAAAGAAGGTATTAGATTTGTGTAAAATTTGACCCACCCCCCGCTTTTGTCAAATGCCCACGTTTTGAGACCCTCTGAGCCCGAAAAATAGGTTTTTACGAATGTGTATGTACGTATGTATGTATTTATGTTTGTATTTATATCTGTCTGTGAGCGCGATTACTCTCGAAAGAATCAATCTATTAGCTGGGCCTTTGTTACACATTTTTAGTGCCGAAAAATAAAGGTCAAGTTCGTTAGCCAGCCATTTTTGATGAAAATTCAAAAAGTTGGAGCATTTTCAATATCTTTAAGTCCATTTTTTTCAAGATTTAAAAATTATATGAACGATTATTTGTAGTAATCAAAAAAATGAACAATTTATCCATATGACTTTTTTCGATAAAGAGAAAATTATGAGAGTTATAGAATTTACAAAATTCAAAAAAGAAACGAAAATGAAAATTCAAAGGAAAAACAATGCACGATATAAAAAAAGTCTGAGTAAGAAAAATGTTACTTTTTGAAAGTCCTACAAGATTGTCATAACAATTTATTAGATTTTCCTTAAAAAATCGAAAATTCAAATTTGGAGCCAAATAACGCGAGATACGACAAAAAGTTACGAAATCAAGGTTGTTGCTTTTACGAAGGCCTAGAAGCTTTCCCTTAAACATTTTTTGGTAGGAGGCATAGTTTGTTTTTTAAGTATGGAAAATGATATTGGAATTTTTTTTTAATTTTTGAGCCAAACGACGCAAGATAAGAAAAAAAGTCAAAAGGGTAGAATTTGTGCTTTTAAAAAGTCAAGTAGAATTGCCGTTAAACATTTCTTTATAGGTCCAATTGTAAATCATCAAGATAATTATTTATTCGTCTTTTTAACTATTTATTTATATATATATATATAATACGGTGAGCGCAAAAAATCGAGCGCGAAGCACGAATATTATGATGAGAATGTATTCCTTAAGACCGACAGATCCTCAAGTAAATTAATTTCTTTTTTTATTTGAAATCAAAAACAAATTTAGTAATTTGTGAACGAAGAACATATAATCCTGAGCGCGAAGCGCGACGACCGAATCGCAAGCTTAAACTTGCAAGCGAAGGGAGCTGCGCGCGAAGCGCGCAATGAGTATGTGCCCGCGAAACGGGCAGATTTTTTTGCTTATATATCCTCTCAGAAATAGATAGATATTTAGTAGTTTCGAGAAAACCTTAGAAATAATTTAAGATCGAAAAAGGTTTCAAGAGATTCAAAACAAAATACAAATTTTTTAAATCAGTTTGAGTCAGCTTAAAAAATATCTGAAATTTCGAAGAGATTAAAAATATTTTGAAACTTGAAAAGATTTTCGAAAAATTGTCAAATATTTTCAAATTTCTTCGAAACTTCTAAAATTCCTACTTTGAGTTGACTTGAAATTTTCCTAAAATTCGGTAAAATCCTCAAAAATCTTAGGAAAATTATATATATAAACCTTAAAAGCAAACTGATAATAATACTTATTTCCTAGAATGGCAAGCGGCTGCCGTTTAACCTCATTTTAATGGGGTTGAAGTGCGTAAAATATAATTCATGCTCGAATATAAGTGTTCAAAAACTTTTGAAAAACAAATAGTTATTTGAAATTTTTATTTTGTTTAGGAATGCTCCAGATACTTCCTTCCGAAAGGTTCTAGAATGAGATACACTTGTGGTCTTCTCACATATTGGAGTGAGAGGAAGAGAGTTTTTCCAAAGAGGTGTAAGGTTGTCTTTTCATGGGGACCCGTTTTGAATTGATCGATGAATTAATATTTCACATAGGATTCATTTATAGCTACCTTATTGGTTTATGGCAAATCTGATTAGTCGAGAACCCAGATGCGCACTCGATGTATCAAAACAGGTCTCCATGAAGAGACATCCTGAGGGTACCTTTTCATTTAGGATTTTATAAGTAATACAAACGAATATTTTTTTCGCATCGAATGCATATCCACGTAATGAGTACCTTTATGCCCGTGTATTCCATTGACCACAGCCATAATAAATAACGTAAATAGGAATTTGATGTGCAAAAAATATTCGTTTGTATCGCAGATAAAATCCCCATTGAAAAGGATCTCTAGCTGTGACGGTGTGGCCCGCTTACAAATGAAAAATTTATACCAGCGACCTTTGGAGAGCGCGGCAAGAGGCCGTAGAATTAAAATTTAGTGTTATTTCTTATAAATGATCAAAATTCGAAATTCAACCTTTTAAATGGCTTTTCGAATGCGAAAAATACAGAAACAAAGTTTCAAGTATCAGAAACTTCATGTTACTAGACATAAATTATATAAATACATATATGTATTAGAAATGCAAGATGCGTATTACGCAAGATTGCTACAGATGATGCAATACTCTCTCTTTATCCTAAAGTAAGGTTATGTTAGCTACAACTTCTACGCAGTACAAAGGAATTTGTGTCTCTGCAGTAAATTGTTTATTCAAAACATGAGTCATAGGACTAATTTAAGTACACTAGAGTAGGGGAATTACTCCGCCCAAAAAGTAGTTTATAAAAAGGCGTACACAGCAGAAAAACGTCAGATTTTTCATCTCGAACTTAATCAAAGACTGAAATTAATACAAACTTGTTACGCGACGATTTCACGATAAATTAATGCACTTTCGTGCAATAATTAATACTGCAAATTATAAACTTGAAAGTTAAATAAAAACGATATTAAATAAATCTTAATAATTTGTGAGCATAAAAAGTGGTGTTCTCATTTCAAATTAATTCTAGTTCTACGGCAGTGGTTTCCACCACTCAACGGCAGCATACGAACCTGCTTTCAACAAATCAGCGCTGTCTTACGACGGAATGATATTCTACTGTAGCGACTAGAATGTAACATTGGTGTCAGAATCTGGAACGTTGCACCGTGAAAACTATGTCATTGACATTGCAAGTTCAAGGTCGTGCGCCGCACCGAACACAGACTGTTCTACTAGTGCTTCGTAGTGCGCTGATTTGAACTATCGCTCGAAACTAAATTATCGACAGAGTAAAGCGGTAATAGCTTGAATTTGAAAACTCTTTGTGAAGTGAAGTGAGAGGACATAAATGAACAATACAAAGCACAATAAAAGAACGAATTTTATAAATGAACAATGATATTTAATAAACATTAAAAACTGAAAATTTCGGACTTAATTCCTTTATTGACGACACTCGTTGAACCAGAGAACGTGCTCATCAACTTCCTGAAAATACAATGAACTTTATGAGTGCTCACATATAAATGACATTCAATTTTTTTATAAGAAAAAGCAACGACCTTCTACCAGGGTTTTGCGTGGTTTTACTCCTGGTAGCTAGGGTGTTGCTAATTGCACCGAGGTTACACGGTTGAGGTAGATACCACGAATGAATTCCTTCTATCAATTGCGAGCTTAAAGGATTTTGTAAGCAAAATAACAAAATCCCATGTCAACAAGGACAAACAACCAGAACGAGACTATTGGCCCAGAACAGAAGAGGGTTACGGCACCGTTGGACCTAAAAAGGACGGGAGAGACTCCACAGGATCAGGGATGACTCCATCGAACTCGAAGAACTTCGGACTTCGTTAGACCACACTTCTGTGAAACTTTAATGTCTATAGCGAGAGTGACTGTTGAAGTGATTTCTTTCTCCAGCTGTGCGCTTTGAATGATACAATTTTTCGGATTGAGACTTTGAATGGCCTGAACCAGCAGGAAATTGTAAGTTTTTACAAAATGCCTTCTGTAACTAGAAAACAATGTTTAACAAAGAACGCGGGGGAAGTTGACAATGCGGAACTTCCCAAGAAAGCTAGATTAGGTAATGTGAAAAGTCCCAATGGACTTTCGAATTTAAAATTATCAAAAAATCTAAATAAAAACGATAGAGTGGTCTCCACGAGTTCTGATCAGGATGACGGGGTTGAGGGTGATTTAAAAATGCGAAAAAGCCAGGTTTCTGTTGCCTCTCCATCTGGATCTATTTCAATTTCAAATAAAATGTCAGGTCCAGAAAAGATTTCGCGAATCGTTAGAGATATCATTCCAGAATTCACGGGGAAGAACATGTCTATGAAATTATTTCTAAAACATTGCAAAGCCGTAATTTACATGACTAATAATTCCGACATGCCTTATTCAACATTGTTGATACTTACAAAAATTACTGGTAAAGCGCAAAATCATATCCAAGACAAAAGTGACTTAAAGTTTAATGATATTTTGAAAACCCTTGAACGCATTCATTCTCAAGAAGATGTCAGTCAGTTATTACGAACTCTGGCTAATATTAAACGAGGTCCAGAAGAGACTATTCAAGAAAATGGAGCGCGTGTTAATCAAATTTTGAACAAAGCTCACAACCTAAGTTTTAGAAGACACTTCGAGGAAAAGGGGATCGGTAGAAGCGAGGCATACAAAGAAACTACTTTTGGTAATATTTTGCGTGGATTGGATATTGATCTCTATATGAATATTCCTGACAAAAAAAGATATTCTTTAGATGACGCGATCGCACTAGCTATTGAAGCTGAACAAAAAGTTGAGAGCTGGGGGAGGGTGCATATGCCTGCTGACTCTGATGCAGTCCCTTCTACTTCGTCACGATCAGACTCGAAAATTAAATCAAGTCAAAATGTGTATAGACGCGTGGCTTATATGAAAGCTCAAGCGAATTCTTAGTCTAAGCGTAACTTAGATTCTGTACAATGGCTGAAGTGTCAGGAATACGTTCATCATCGGCGAGACTGTCCGAAATATAGTAGAAACTAAAGTGTGAACGAGAGAGAGAGGAGGAGATGCTACTATTGTAGGTCTTCTAGCCATTTAATTGGAGTTTGCAAAATGAGAACGAGTCATGAGCAGGAACTTTCTGCCGAGCCAGAATCATAAAATCAATGTTCAAAGAAGGATTCATTCCGGAAACCAAATACAAAGTAGCAAAAATGTTGAGATGTATTGTCTAGGGTCAATATGCAAAATGAGATTTTTCATTTTTATTAATTCAAATTCAAGACGATCCTTATTAGGGGTGTTACAGTGTTACACACTTTGGGATGTATGTATGTGTGATGGACGTTCTTCCGTTTATTGATCGTAATTTTTTAAGATTCGACCACGTTTCGACCAGGCGTCTGGTCGGAAAGATAGGATATCGGTGCAGCGGAAATGACTATGAAATTGAATTTTATCTATTTCGAAAATCAGATGAATTTTCAAAAAGTTCTAGTGGTTTTAAGGATGACTCTCGACCTGATGATTAGATGTTTTGCGAATCTGCTCCGATTTCTGGAGGTCGTGAGCTTGTTTGATTTGCATCTGTTCGTGGTGGATGGGATTGTCTCTGACATAAAGACACTAATGTGGAAAAATAGGTTGTGTACCCGGATAAAAGGCTGTGTGTTTGGGAAAATGGGTTGTGTACCCGGATAAAAGGCTGTGTGCTTGGAAAAATGGGTTGTGTACCCGGAAAAAAGGCTGTCTGTCTGGAATAATGGGATTTGTACCTGGATAAAAGGCTGTGTGTCTGGAAAAATGGGTTGTGTACCCGGATAAAAGGCTATGTGTCTGGAATAATGGGTTGTGTACCCGGATAAAAGGCCGTGTGCCTGAAAAAATGGGTCGTGTACCCAGATAAAAGGCTATGTGTCTGGAGTAATGGGTTGTGTACCCGGATGAAAGGTTGAGGCTGCATGGTCTAAAGGACCCAGTCTTTCGATTGAATTGATGATAGTGAGGGTACGTCTGGGTGGTATTCAAGCCTGGTAAAAAGAATGCCAATGCCAACGTATTGTCTCGAAACCCTTGCGACAACATTAGCAGTATTTTGTCTACTGAGTTGGGGTTGGCTGGCGGGTTCAGAGTAGTGCACGATCAGGGAATCTCCGGTATATCTCCTGCCCAGGAAGATGAAGCCGTCGATCCCGAAGGGCAGACAAGACATGTGTTTTTCTAACGAAGGGATCCCACAGGCTCAAGACGAAGCAGATTTTTACATGATGTTCACAGATGGTTCTGATGACGAAACAAGTGACGATTTTGACCTCGAATCTGAGCACGATTCTCACTTATTAAGCGAGTAGGGATCTCAGATTCACAATTCGGGTACGATGCCTGCGTTAGGCTAGCGAGCAAACTCGAAATTGGGTACGATTCCTGCATAAAGCGAGCAGAAAATTCCAAACAAGAGCACAATGTCTGTGTTAGACGAACAGAAAATCCCTGAGGTGTTTGAAACCTGTATTAGAGAACCATGTGAGAGTCTGGATCATATACGTCAAGGTACCGCCACGGAATTCGCGTCCGAGGGCATTGGGCATAACAGCACCAGCACGATTTTGACAATTACAGATGTTTACGTGATGGATAGTCAGGACAAGCTTACTATGGGCAATGGTCACGTAGTTCATTTTATTTCAGCCGATAGCATGCTGGAATCAGAAACCTCAAAATAGGAGAGGTAGTCGTGTTTTCTCGTAACAATTGTCACATATTTCATGTAATCGTGACGGCTCGACTCGAAGATAAGGCTCATCCTAATGTGGTTTTCAGGTCTTTGCAGGCTTTTCGGAAAGCAATAGAACCTCTTGAAGTTCAGGCGGGCAAAGTTTCTAAAACGGGAACCAATTTAGATGAAATATCTTGGTCATCTATTGACAAGATATTTCGACAACATTTTCTTGGAACCAGGTTAGTAATAAAGGTCTGCTCAGAAAAAATCAAATTTCCGTCTCCTGAAGAAAGGCAGAAAATATTACAGGAAGCCCATGAATTTACAGTCGGAGGTCACAAAGGGGTCTCAAAAACTTATTGTCGAATTAGACCAAATTATGATTGGTCTGGTATGAAGGGTGATATTAAAAAGTTTGTCACGTTTTGCAAAAACTGTCAGTGCAACAAATTAATTAGAACCTGAACCCGACAACCCATGATTATCACGGATACACCAAAAGAACCATTTGACAAAATTCAAATGAATATAGTACGACCTCCTCCCACAACTCCGCGAGGTCATAATCATATTCTAACAATTCAGTGTAATTTTTCGAAGTATGCTGATGAAATTCCATTATCGGAAACTGATTCCGTTACAATCGCTCATTCCATTGCCGATCAATTTACTTCACGGTATGTATGCCCGAAGGTAATTCATACAGATCAGAGCAAAAATTTTACTAACAAAGTTATACAAACCTTCTGCAAAATTTTCGGTATTGAAAAAATCTAATTCACAGCTTATCATCCACAATCCTTGGGCTCTTTGGAAAGAAGCCATCAGACCCTTGTCGAATATCTGAGGCAGTTTTGAAGTGCTCAAAACTGGGATGAGTAGCTCCGTTATGCCATTTTCTTTTTTAATACTCAGGTGCATGGAGTTTCTGGCTTCACACCATACTTCTTAGTATTTGGTACAGAAGTTAATATTCCCGCCAATTTTTCCTCGGATCCATCCGAGATTACATATACAAAGTATCTCCGAAATTTGTTTCACAAATTAGATGATTCCCAGAGGTTGGCCCACGAACGAATTGAGATTGCTAAAAGAAAATCAAAATTATATTATGATCGCACAGCAAATTCTCAAAATTTCTGCAAGGGAAGTAAAGTAATCCTGAAGGTAGAAAACAGGGACGACAAGAAATTCGATCCTTTCTTTGAAGAACAATACGTGCTAGAAAAACTAATTGGAGAAGCCAATGCACAAATTAGGGACGAAAGAACGAATAAACTCATAGTCGTCAATTTAGATATGTAACAATTAGTGGCTCACCCCATTCAAGATTAAAAAGCGTAAAATTAATACTAAAAATGGTAAGTAAAACTCTAAAGGAGCAAATAAAAAGAACATGCTTGCTAGAATAAAGTTTTTAAATATTGTAATCATTATTTTCAACGTTATTAGATAATATAATAATATTCTCTGAAAAATCAGAAATAAGAAGCGAAACACTTCGAAACATCGAAAGACCAAATTCTCATAACTGATGAGGAGTTCTGTTCATAAAAAATGTCAAAAGTGAATGTTCGTTCCTTACTACTGAATTAAAATGAAATAAAACTTTTTTTAAAATAGTAGACTATGTTTGTATATTTTAGAAAATGAAAAAATGAAATAAAAATAAAATACTCACCGAAATTTCCATTCAGTTAGGACAATGGTTGCAAGTCTGAAAAGGAAACAAAAAAGCTACAAAGGACACAAAGAAATAATCTTACTCATAAGATTAATAAAGTACTTAGGAAATGAAGCACAACTTATCCGATGAGATTTTTTTGTTGAGTGAATTCAACAGTAGTAACAATTCAAATTCTGAATATTTACTTGTTGAACACATTAATAAATAAATAAATGTTTTTAAGTGATTATCTCGCGGTTTTTTTCATCAAAAATAAAAACCTAAAGTTTTCAAGAAATCTTTGATGAGAAAAGTTGAAGAATCTTTTCCTAATCATTGCAAAAGCAACAATGTTTATGATTTAATTGTATGCGAAATAACTCAGCAGCAATTGTCAGTAATTTTAATTTTCATGCGATGAACATGCAAAAGACGTTTTGGTTTATGTTCTGGATTTTTGTTTGCAAAATCAAATGCGTCAATTATTCGAAAATTAAAATGGCCCACGAAAAAAAGGACAACTTGACAAAAAAGAAACTCACCAACCTAGTCACATCTTAATGTATAGGTATATGGGCTGATGTAATAAAATAATATTTTGATTCAGAAAAAAAGACTTCGTTAAAAATAAAGATTGGAGATATAATATAGATACAGACGGTTAGCTAGCAGTTTCCAACCAAAAAAACCAAGAAACAGTTTGAGTGTTTTATTATAGTGAAAGTATTTATTAAATGGGTGTTATGAATGTCTCTTTTTAAAAAAAAAACCGTAGATGTAAACTTTTTTATTTCAGGTTTTGTATAATTTATATTCGAATTTAGAATTTACATCTAGAAGCAAAGAATTGCACAATTTTCGGCCGTACTTTTTATTTTTACAGATGGCAAAAATCATGAAGGTCACTTTTCGATACATAAAAAAGCGAGAAAATCATTTTCATTAAACAAAAAATGTTTTCCAAATACTTTTACATGCATTATTTGAAATCAAGCACCACTGCATACGTTGCGCCGCCATGTCAGCCTGGGTCAACTCTCGAGACACTTTCTATCCAGAGCTCTCAAGAAAAGAAACAGGGGGCTGGTAACACCAGTGAATCAGGTGCACCTAACCAAAACCTAACCCATATTTCGGTGTCAGATTGTTTATTATGTTATTTGTTATGAGGGTCATAATAAACAGTTGTCTCTTATATAAAATTCATAAAATTCCTCTGCATGCATCAAACGAGTATCGGAAAGGAGGTT
>JAUMHM010125046.1:0-19490 GCA_032362435.1 Melikaiella ostensackeni | reverse complement strand
TATATATATATTTTCAAACCCATAGCTGTAGGATTTATATGATGGGAAATTAATAAATTTATCAAAGGGATGCTTCAAAATCATTTCTGTGTGCTTCAACTAATTTATCATGTAAGAAATTCCAAGCATACAAAAGCGATAAAATCAGCCAATGGTTACTCGAAAAAATTCAGCTAATACAGCTAAAACAAATAAACGACGAAAACATTTTTGTGAAAGTTTAATCTTTATTGAAACAATAGGAGGGCCATATTGTGAAACTTGTAAATAGTATACGTCACCCATTCAGATTCAGAGAGTAAGGTGGATAAAAAATTCTAACAAATAAGAATTTGGTTTCAAATGCAATCAATTTAATAATCGAAAAATTGTCAGTCAAATACTTTTAATTTAGAGGCCTTCAAAATTAGATTGTATTTTGAAATAAGGTTTTCTGTATTGTATGAATTACAAATGCAGGTTCTTGGATTGAAAAATCTTGAACTATTTGTGTTATATTGTAAAATGAAAAACCCATATCATGAGCATAGTTCTAAATTCAATACGTATCCTATGAAAATTAAAATTTTTGAATTTGAAAATTGCAGCACGATTTCACTTGTAAATTTGAAAAAAAATGAGCGATTTCCAATTAGAAGAGTTATCTAAAACAGATCGATTTTCAGATGGAACTATTTTAAACTCAATGTATTGAAAATTAAATAACATCAGATTGAAATGACATGTGAGAAATGAAAATTGAAATGAAATACGAGTGCACAATCGCCCCCTGGAAGCCATCAAAACTGAGCAGTTTTTATTCTCATGCCTATATGTGAAAAAATTTCAGATACTAACCATTTCAAACTAATTTTGAAAACCTCCTACAATCTAAATTTCGAGAAAGTATTCAATATCTATTTTTTTAAATCCATAAATTTCTGACTTATATAAGGTAAAATTAGGATATTTATCAGATTCATGCCTCAAAAATAGTTGTGAAACGTCCATTTATTACGTAAGGATGATTTTGGAAATTTCAGAACTCTGACCCCCTATTGTAAGAATTCGTAAGATGTTTCTGACCCCTCCCCTTCCTTTTCACGTAAGATAGTAGGAGAATTAAATAGTAATATCACTAAAATCATCTTAGACGAGGCTAAGGAACTTGGTATATTGAAAGATAAGCCTTATGTAAATAGTAAAAATAAGTATAACAAACCATAGCATGAAAAGGATTGCACATAGGCTAAGCGTGAAGAAAGAAGGCTCTCGAAAAAATGTGTTGATGATAAATTTATAAATCAACAGTTAATGAGACAGCAGAAAAAACGAAGTATAGAGGCAATTGAAGAATGCCCAGATAGCAGGGACTTCTGGTCTTTCATAAATAAATACGGATCAAGAAAATTAGTGACAAGTGTAATCATTTCACGTGATTTGTTTACTTTTTACAGGAGCCTCTCTGCTCTATGTGACATATCAGAACTAACTATGTGTGACGCAAGACTCCCTCTATTTGATGAATTGAATATATTGGAGGAAATTAATACCAGTTTAACGAAATATAAGATAGGAAAGTCACCAGGTACAGATGGCATATCTAATGAGTTTTAAAAAAATTTTCCTCACGATGGTCCAGTGCAATTGAAAAATCTCTTCAATGGAGTTTCAGAAGACGAGAAAGCACTTTCTTTCTGGACGCATTCGCATACCGTAATGCAGTATAAAAATGGTGATTTGAAAGACCCTTTAAACTACAGACCCATCTCTTCTCCGAAAACAATCACACAAATATTATATGAAAGATCAATTAAATGGATTGATATAATCGGTGTTCATCATGAATTTCAATCTGGATTCAGAAGAAGTAGGGGATTCATTGATAATATTTTTATTATAAACTCTATAGCTCAAATTCATCTTAGTAGGCCACGTAGGAAAATTTACACACTCTGTATTGATCTTGTGAGGGCCTTCCCATCTGTGAATTACCCGCTGCTATGGCGGAATCTGTTTGGCATTGGAATTAGTTCTAAGTTCATCAGAATTCGAAAGAACCTTTAAGATAGAGCTGTACTTTCAGTCCGCACACCTGATGATGTGACGGACACAGTTGACATGACAAAGGGGGTGTTGCAAATTGAAATTCTCAGTTCAATATTCTTTGAATTATTTTCCATGATATCGAAGAGTTCTTTTACGCTAACGGAGCTCGAGGTGTCTCTATGGATCATAATCACTAAATAATAACTATTGCGTATGCGGATGACCTTGTAATATTTGCCGAATCACAGATTCACCTACGCAAAAAAATATTAATATTGGAGGAATATTGTAAAACTAAAAAACTACGGATTAATAAGAGCAAGTAAAAAATATTGATTCTTCACGAAGGAAGGTTAAACGAAAGTCTCATTCAAATGCTAAAATGAACCGCTAGAGATTGTAGATGTATTTAATTATCTGAGAACAAATTATTCCAACTCACCGGTATTCTTGCAAGCTCTAAATGAGGCAAAATCTGCGACAAAAATAGCGATAGCGTCGGTAGATAAAATATTCTCTGCAATAAAGTCGAATAGCAAACAGACCTCAAAGCTAAAGCAAATACAACTGGGTCCTCCAGATTGTGGAAACTTTTAAGATTCATGAGATAAGGGTATTACTAGATGATTCCAATAACTTGACTAATCAGATTGCGAGAAAAGACGATCTTTTGAACTCACACAAACAAAGTTTTTTGCGTCTTGAGAACCTAGGAGTCATGGGGTCGGGTAGTTTAGAAGTGTACCCTCACCTTATAAGATTTAGTAGTAATAATTTGAGATATTTCAAAAAAGTTACTCCTACTAGCATATTAGGCTGAACCCAGATGAAAATTGTACATTTTGCTTCCAACCTCGCCGAGAAACTTTATTTCATGTATTGGTAGAATATTCAATCAACGCTGAGGCTAGGAATTTGTAAATGGATCAGTCATTAGACATAAGCGCGAGCGAACAAATATGGGAATTTCTGAATGCAGAAAACGATGATGATGTTGAAAAATGAAACATGTTCTTTGTCAATATTTTTGCAATAAGGCCTCTTACAGGGGATGAATGATTAATGTAACTAGTCTCCAATTGCACTTTAATTTACTTTCGGCTGTTAACTCGAATGCCATTTCTACAGGCAAATGGCCTATTAAAATTAATAAATACATACATACATTTGAATATTTTAAGTGATTTTGAATGATTTCAAGAATTTGAAGAAATGACCAAGTACAATCTCAGAAAGAATCTTAATTTTTGAAGGGATCGCGATTGGAAGAATGTTCACGGATCTTAGAAGATTTCATAAGATTTTAAAAGATTTAACGAAATTTCAGAGGATCTTCGAATATTATGAAGAATTTTAAGGTATTTCGAAGAATCTTAATAGCTGTTGACAGATTCTAATGGATTTCACAATGATTTAAGGAATGTTAAGATATTCCGAAAGATTCCCACCTATTTATAAGATTTCATTGAATTCCAAAGAAATTTTAAAAATTCCAAGGAGCCTTGTACTATTTGGAAATATTTTACGGAATTTTAAGAATTATATTGGATTTTAATGGGATTTTGAATATTTCAAGTGATTGCATGGATTTTAGAATATTTTGACGAATTTCAAGAGATTCGAACAGATTCATAAGGATTTAAAAGATTTCTATGAATTCTAAAAGAGTTTCCAAAGATTTCAAGGTATCTCGTAATATTAGGAAATATTGCACGCAATTTTAAGGATAATAACCGATTTTCAGATAGTTAAGGGACTTGCACGGATTTTGGAGAATTATGTGGGATTTTTGAAGAATTTCCACATAATTCAAAAGTTTTTCAGAAGAACTCACGGGATTTCAAAGGATTACGAAGATTTTCAGGGACTCCACGAGATTTCATCAAAGGTGTATACCAGATTTCAAGAATAGTGAGCTTTTCATCTCTCTATTTATTTTATGTATATAATGTTTACTGGTATTGAATGAGGAATAAAGTGAATAATGATATTATGTACATAATAACGTATAAAGTAATTTCATCAGCCAAAACTGGTGTCAATTAGCATATTAAGAAAGAAATAATTAGAAGGAGGAAACTTACGTAAGAAATGCTTCGAACCGAACCTTCCTAAAAAAAGCTTCAAGTCATAGAGAGATGCTTCAAGGATTTTGAAGATTTCAATGAATTTCAAAAGAGATTTCAGAGGTTTTGAGGGCTCTCGTAAAATTTGGAAACATTCCACGCAATTTCAAGGATATTAACCCATCTTTAGAGATTTGAAGCTTTTCACACAGATTTTGAAGAATTAGATGGGATTTTATCAGCCAAAACTGGCTTTAATTAGCAAATTTGAAAAAAAATAATTCGAAAAAGGAATTTTACGTAAGAAGCGCCGTGGACTCCCTCCCACACCTCTAAGTGAGGATTCATTAGGTTTTCTAAATCCCATCCCTCCAAAAAGCCTCACATCAATAATGGACGCTCCCTATTAGTAAATATATTTTGAACTCTTTTATCGATATTATTATTAAGTTCAAAAATGGAAAATTATAAAACTATTTTTTTACTTCTTTCTTAAAGCAACAAATAATATAAACAGGAATTTTTTCAAGCAGTTCATCAAATTTTAAAATTTAAAATCGTCAGTACCATAAATATAAAATAATTGAGATATGATTAGTAGATGATGTTAGTACAACTGAGACTAATTAGACGTACCTTTTATTTTTCGAACCGTTCTTGAAGAATTTCGAAAGAATACAATACTTTGGTTCAACGAACAGCTCTTTTTATACTTTCGTTTACATCCACGAAAACACTCAATTCACGACGATATCATAACAGCCTAATTTTTCATATCTGCAGTAAATATTGAAGTAGTTAGGTAATAACTCCAGGTGTAATGGATGAATCGTCCATATGGTTATATTTCTTACTTCAATACTCTGAAAAAAATGTGGGTTTATTCTGCAGATACACGGGAAAAAATTAGCATAGAATCGAAAAAATTTTGTATCGTCCGTATTCGTACCATTATTTTTTGATTTGATGCTCATCTCTATTCCGTCCCGGGCAAAAAAGCTATGCATAGTGAAAACAATTATGTATAATTTTCATTCGTTTCATTCAAAATGTGTTAGAAACAAATGGAAATTATACATTACTTTTTCCACAATGCAAAACTCCTCCGTCTATGGTGTTATATCTCACGTATCATTGTCTTATGGAAGAAAGCTGTGAGTCAGTGAAACTTGCTTTTGTGGTACTTAATTTATTGCATGAATCCCTTATCAAAACTACGAAATGACAACTTAAGACAGAAAAAATCCTCAAAAATGTGAATATTTCATCAACTTAATCAGAATCATAATTGCGTTGTTTTTTCTCTTATTGTGAGAATATTGCGTGTCGAAGGATCACTTAAAACAAATATTGAATATCCCTGAAAAGTATCTTATTATTCAAACATCAGCTTCATTCAGGCGAGACTCTTATCTCAAATCTTGTGAAGGCCAAAAAATATAAATTGAGTTTAACTCACGATCAGTAATTTTGTAATTACGTAAATATTTGTAGTTCGTAAACATTGTCAGAGTCCGATTTTCATATCTGAGCTATTCAACATGACCTTATTAGGAAGATTTTATTAGTTGAATTGCTTTAACCTTTTGAAAAAATTTATATTTTGATTTCGAATTCACGGAAAAAAGTATTATGTAGAGTATTAGGGAGTCGAAATCCACCTTAAACTGTAGGTCCCCTCAAGAGAGGCTGGTGTCATCCCAGGTAAATGGCTCCGTGAGGGAAACATGCTTAGGGGTCACTAGTCGATTTTGAGAGTCCCGGAAAAGAGCTGGCGATCTCCTTGCGAGAAGGGCTCCATGAGGGGACTACTACTCGGTGGTCACTGGTCCATTCCGAGAATAGTTAAGGGTGTGGCACAATAGGCTTTATAGCTTGAGCGCCAGGGGAGCTCAATTGGGGCTTCCGGCCCGTCTATACAACAACAACATGTTGAATATTAAAAGCATGACGTTCAAATGTTTTCTGCTCTAAAAATTGTTCAAATTGCAAAGTCTTTCCAATTAATGAGAATACAAAAAGAAAAATTTTGAGTTTCGAAAGGAATTAAAAGTGTTGGAAAGTGCAACAAAAAATCTATTTGCAAGCATTCCAATTTGAGAAACTTCTGACTGGTCAGGAATTTTTATAAAATAGACCTAGAAAAAACCTGCATGAAATCTAGAATATAAAAGCTTGGAACTCGGAATCGAAATTGCTTATCAACTCTATATTTAGAGCTAATAGAATCAATTGTCATGAATAATGTCCAACTAATTTATTTGTGCCACGATGGGGGTGGGGTGGCCCATCGTATGTACGGGGGGGGGGGGAGGAGTGGTGCGTAGAGCCATGGGTTCGTGAGCTGAGCGATCGGAAGGATGCCGCGAAGTGCGGATTGTAGTTACTACCCCAAGCGAAGGGGGCAGGAACTGGGGCGGTGGTAGTTGAGACGTGTGTGCTTGGGGCCTCATTTTGGCATAGAACGTCGGGATCTCTTAGCGGATGAGGAGGCTAGAGGCGAGGGAGAGAATGTCTCAGGCAACCCCTCGGCCGCTATAAATAGAACGTCGACACCCGAACCGTTGGTGACGAGTTGTCCCGTGGTGGTACTTCCCAAGTCAGCAGGCTGTAGTTCCGTCAGCCGGTACCACTTCCCCGGGGTAAGAGAAAGCGGTCCCTTCGGAGTGGAGGGCATGAAAAAATCGTACAGCCCGGGGTGGTCCGTAGCGTCAGAAGAAGAGGCTACGGGGAAGCTCGGGTTTGCAGGGCCCCGCAATCGAAACAGGCTTGCTAGCGAGGGAAGTCCCTTACCTGGGATAGGCGGGAGGGATGTCTTCGGGATTAAGGGTATGGCGAAATCGTACAACCTTGTAAAAACAAGCATGCCGGAGGTGAGGTCAAGAGAGGAGCCCGGAATGGCAGGGCCCCGTGACTGAAAAAGTCCCGCCGGTGAAGGGAGGCCCCTGGAGGAAGAGGCGACGAGTCCATGAGGTAACTCCCCGCCGGACGGGCTAGTTTCCTCTTGCTCGGTGCAATACCCTGGATTTTGAGGGCTGGAGACCGCGATGGACTCCTCTGATTTCAGGTTGAATTTCCGCTGCCTGACAACATTGGCGGGAGGAAAGGTCGTGCGTGGCTCCCCGTGGAACAAGTGGAGAGGCAGAACACAGGGAGCATCGACTTTCCGGGCACATTTCTGAAGTGCGTAAAGCTGGAACTACCACATTGTCCTATTAATGTGGGCAACATTTAATAATTCTGTGCTAGTTTTGTGCTAATTAGTACCACAAGAATAAAATATTGTGCCCTGCAATTTTTTTCAAAAACGTGTAGTATTGTCAGCTTCACGTGAAGCTAGCAGTACCACACCAAAAAACAAAAACTATTAATCACATTCAATTTTCTTTAATGTAGAAATTATGTGCTAATTTTGTTCTGTCGAATGGTCTCATGCACAAAATTGGAACATCCTGAGTAAAGAAAAAGGTCCCACTGGGATTCCATTGAGATCTCACATAAAGTCCCGCTAAAGTACTAGGTATGAGACAAATCAGTACTTAAGTACTTACTTTTGTTAAAACTTTTTAAAAGGCCAAATAGGGACAAAAGTACCAGAAAAGTCCCACATCATTTTTTTCGAGCACGTCTTTTTTAGGGCCAAAGTTCCGGAAAAATTCCAGTTAATTTTTTCTTGAGCAGGACATTTTCAGAACTAGAGTACCGTGAAGGTTCAACTCAAATTTTTTTGAGGAGGATTTGTTTAGAGCAAAAGTACCAGAAAAATCCGACACAATTTTTTAGGTAAGCAGGACTTTTTTAGAAATAAGGTACCAGAAAAGTCTGACTTAATTTCTTTTGAGCAGGACTTGTTTAGGGTGAAAGTACCGGAAAAGTTCAGCATAATTTTTTTCAGCGGGACTCTTTTAGGACGGAAGTACCGGAAAAGATCGAATACAATTTTTTTTGAGGATGATATTTTTAGGAAAAAAGTACCGGAAAAGTCCAACACAATTTTTTTGCTTAGCAGAACTTTTCTAAAACTAAAGTACCATAAAAGTCCAAATTAATTTTTCTTTGTGCAGGACTTATTTAGGGCAAAAGTACCGGAAAAGTCTCACATAATTTTATTTGTGCAGAACTTTTTCAGGACGAAAGTACCGGAAGAGAACAACTTAAATCTTTTTAGAGAAGGATATTTTTAGGACAGAAATACCAGAAGAGTCCACATATTTTTTTCTAAGCAGAACTTTCTCAGAACGAACGCACCGGTAGTATTTAAAGAATTATGTGGGATTTTTTAAGGATTTCCACATGATTCAAAAAATGTCCAAAAGAATTCAGGGAATTTCAAAGGATCGCGAAGATTTTTTGGGATTCCATGAGGTATCATGAAAGGTGTACACCAGATTTCAAAAATGTCTAACCCCTCGACTCTGTATTTATTTTACGTATATAATATATATATATATATATATAGTATTTTTAGTTCAAAAAAGGTAAATTCTGATTGTCAATTTTTTATTTCTTTCATGAAGCAACAAATGATATAAACAGTAAGTTTTTCAAGTAGTATATGAATGATGAAAATTTAGAATGATCAGTATCAGAAATTCAAAATAATTAAGGATGATTAGTAGATGATCTCCTGTTCTTTCAATTAATACAAGAAAAATGAACAAAATCGAAAAAAGACGAAGAGGTGGCAGTTTTCTAAAATTCTTGAAAATCGATTTTCTCAAAAACCCCACTTTTCAAATTTTCATTCTTTTTTAGAAAAAGGTGGTAATATATACTACATATTCCCTGAGTCTCGTTCCTGGTAAACCACTACTTCACATTAAAGAAAATCAAAATTTATGATTTTTTTGGAAAGCCGCTAGCCAAACGGAGAAACTGCGAAGAGGATAACGTTTTTTGGTTAAAAATTTGCAAGAGAAGTATTTTGCGCCCTTTCGATATTTGACACCGAACCAGCTAACCGTCTATTATCTAAAATAAATCATATAGCGTCAGCTCTGTAGTCTTGATCTCATTCGTTATTTCATACTGATTATTCTTTTGTTTCTTCGTTGAAAACATTTTTTATTTTCCACGCAATTACTCTTCGTAAAACAAACTCAGTGAAAGGAATCATCAAATTTTAATATTGTTTGGGTCAAAAATCAGGTATTGATTTTGATCTTCTATTGTCCTCATTGAGTTAAGTAAAAACATAGATCGAAAAGTAACTACGTCAAAAATATAAATATTTTTAAGATGGAAATAAAGGGGTAATTAGTACAAAATAATTAATGAGAGCAAGAGTCTGTGAGAAGGACTCTATAATTATGATTCATATAATAACGGCATTTTTAAATGAAAATACTGAAGATATTATCATGTTCTTTTTTTAAAATGAAAGGTATATTTGAGCACTATTAAAATGTGCATGTCGTCAAGTGAAGACTCCACCACAAAGCTAAAAAGTGAAGGGAGAAAGAATGAAGTTGTAAAAAAAAATCAACGATTTTGAGGTCTAAGTCTTTGCAGAACAAAACGACTTCTTCTCTTTCGCATTCTGCGAAAAGAAAATTATTGAAAAAACTACTTATGAAACTTCTTTTCTCAGGGTGGAAAATAATGCCGATTCGCAGCTTTTCCTATTCAAATTCCCTCTGACGTTCAAGAGAAAGGAAAAGTTTTTTTTCCAGAAAATAGATCCTATTGTAAGTCCAAGCGATTTTGCTTCAAGAACGAAGAATCAGTCATTCTTTGATAATTAGAAGATTAACTTCAAGAGCATGTGAATCCCAAAGAAATATAGTATTTGCGTACACGCGAAGAGCACGGTTTCAGCGCCTGAAATTATCTCAATACTCAAAACATTTCAGGAATGCAACATATTATAGCATTGAGAACCTTCAACTTTATTGCCTTTTAGAGCGCAGCTCTTTTACTGATTAAGGAAAATATATGGTAAATGTGTCGTATAATTCAACTTTGAAATAAAGAAAGACAACAGAAATAATAATTTTTTAAGAATTCTTATCCTTTGATAATTTCTGAAATTAGTTATAGCAATGAACTGAACTTACTAAATTAACTTAAATTTCGTTATGTAACTATACCATTATGAAAATATTTTTCTCAGCTTAATTTTATATAAATTGAATATAGAATGTGCAGGGTATGGAGTTTTATTCGTATTTTTTTCCTCAAGGGGTAGAGAATTTTCTGATTTTATTTATTTTCATAGCAAGTCGCAAGTATCTAATCGAAGCTTTTTTCTTTTAAAAGAATCGCAAGGGTCGCAAATAACTTGATGATTAAACATTTTTCAAGATGGAAATTTTCAATTATAATTGATGTGAGTTTCTTCTTTCTCTACATGGTCTTATAACTCTAGCTACTGATAACATATTTACGAACAAATATTGTCCAAACTGAACCCAGAACAGTGACTCAGGTTTCTTTCAGATTTTTTATCTAATTCTGGGTATCTATATTTATTCTATCGTTTTTATTGACCATTTCAAGCGGTGAAAATTGAGAGTTTTTCATAGAATGGTTTTTTTTTTAATTTACCAATATATTTTGTTAGTTTAACGGAATATTTGGGTCTCATCAATCAAATTATTTATATTTGGTGGGAGGAAATTACAAATCCGTATTATGAATTGCTGAAATGAAAAGGTCGTGTTTTATCAAAATTGATAAGTATTTTACTTATAATATTTTATCTTATGCCAAACATTAGGTTTTCAAATGCCTTAGATTAAGAAGAAAACAGTTTCTCAAATTATGCAGGAAATCATGAAAAAATATCGGTCATGATTCTTGATGAATTCCCGGGAATTTTCTGAAAGTTTCTGAAATTCATGAAAACTTTCGGGAATTTATGGTAATTTACGGAAACTTGCGGAATTGTATAGAAAAGTACGGACTTTCGAGAATTTTTGAAATGTGCGGAATCTTGAGCAAATTCATGGAAAGCTATGGAAACTTTTGGAAATTTATGCAAAGTTTCCAGAAAAATTAAATGTTTTGGATATCGTGGGATGCTTTGGAGATTCATAACAGTTATAAAAATTGACTTTTTGAAAGGAAAATTTAAGCATGTCTATGAGATTGTTAAGTGTTTATTCACCGTTGAGTATTCTTGTCACATTTTGGAGCATTAAATGGTCTTTTTCCATCTTGGAGACCAAACTGCAGGAGACTGTTGCCCTCCTCGGTATACAACATAAACCGATCATAACTCCTTTAGTTCTGGCTTGGTTTTCATACTTTCCTTTGCATGAACGAAGTTTGGCGCAAGTGACGTTATGAATGGACACTCTACCTCATAGAGATTTAACTGCCTTATTTAGACATGATTTTATACTTGTGGAATAAATTTCTCGCATCAACTTGTAGTTGGATGTATACTTTTAATAATGAGTAATACAATAATAATGTAGCCTCGAATAGGATGGAAACTTCTACTGACGAAAGGCATGACCTCAGAAAAGTCTCAGGCGATGAATGGAGATTGAGTTTTTAGAATGCTAGAGGTGTAAATGATCTTATGGAAGAGGAATTGCGGGATACAATGCGCGTAAGGAAGCTAAATATTTTGTGTGTACCGGAAACAAAGAAGAAGAGATGTCAAGTAAGAAACATAGAGCAGGGACTCGAGCTTTGATCAGGTGTGGAGAATGAACCATATGGTACCCAAGGAGTCGGTCTGATTATGTATGAGAGAGCAAAACAACATGTCATAAGTATGAATATGTATCACCTAGATTACTATGGATTAGGGTGAAAGCGGGAAACAGAAGACTATTTATTATAGCGTGCTACGCTCCAATCGATGGTGACAGGAGGGATGTGAAAAATACCTTCTGGGACTCGTTAAATGATATATTAGGGACTTGCGATCCTGGTGGAAGATTTTTCTTGGAGATATGAATGACTGGCTTGTTGTGCAACGCGAATGTGTACTGACAGGGTACTGGGCCATTTCGGAGACCCTAAAACGAATGGTAACGGGAATAAATGGATTAGCTCATGCTTAGGAAAAGGCTTATTTATAAGAAATACTTGGTACAGACATATAAAGATCCACAAGTATACTTGGTGCAGAGGCAAAAGTCACAGCATGATTGACTTTGTTGTAACGGATGAGAGACTGAGAGGCCTTCTAAAGGATACAAGAGTTATGAGAGGCTCTGAGTCCGGAACAGATCACTACCTCTTAGTTTCAAGAATGAGTCTAGGTCAAGGGTGGAGGAGAAGAAGAATTAAGAATGAGCCAAAGCAGACGCGAGTTAGAATAGAGAACTTGCAGAAATCTGAAGTACAATTGGTATATCGTGAAGAGCTGAATAAATGTTTACAACATCATGAGAAACACTGGAAGACTGAATTAAACAATAAAAATGTAGAGGGTGTTTTGATAATACTATGGGATAGCATCTTCAAGAGTGCTTCTGAAGTGTGCGATACTGCGGCTGTAGGAAGGAAGGCTGGCGATGCTTGGCGGAATGATGAAATCCGCGTGGCTGTCAACGATTAGAAGCAAGCGTACTTAAAAATGTTAAATAGTGAGGGTCGTAGCGATAGGAGAGCACTAGATTAGAAAGTGATTATAGGGATAAAAACAGAAGAGCCAAGATACTAGTCAAAGATAGCAAGAATAAAATCAAAGCGGAAGAAGTTAAAAAATGTAGGTAGCGGAAAAAGAATCTATATCGATGAAATTATATCCGCGATTAAAAGACTAAAGAATGGTAAGGATGCTGGTATGGATGGCATCACCGCTGAAATGCTTAAGAGCGTCGGTGGATATTTGTTGTGTGACTGAGCGAATTTTGAATATCTGTGCTGTGCATGGTGAAGTTCCAAATGGTTGGAAGAAGGCGATTATCGTCCCAATCTACAAGGAAAAGCGTGATGAAGGTGACTGTGTTAATTATAGAGCGACTAGCCTACTAAGTACCGTGAGCAAAATATTTATCAAAATACTGATTGAGAAGGTCATGGGAATAACGAAAGAAAGAATCTGGAAAGTTCAATGTGGATTTATGCCAGGGAGGCCATGTGCAGATCAGATATTTAGCTTAAGACAGATCATAGAAAAAAGCTTCAGGGTAAACAAAAAAATTTCCTGTGCATTTGTTGATCTGAGAAAAGCTTTTGATAAGGTGAATAGATATAATCTGTGGGAAGTCCTGAAAGAGTATGGAGTGAATGTTTGGCTTCTAAAAGCAATCAAAGCAAGATTTAATTGTAGTAAAGCGAGTGTATGAGTAAATGGGCAACTGGGCGATTGATTTGACATTAAGGAGGACGTTCGGCAATGGTGTGTTAGGTCATCCTGGATATTCAATATATACATGGACGAATGTCTAAGAGTGGCTCTCTTAGACGAGGAAAGTGTTGATCTCGAGACAGTGAAAGTACGTGAACTGGCGTTTGCAGACGATAAAATGGATACAGCGGAATCAGCCGACGATTTGCAGCGAACGATGAGCAGAATGGATGCCAGCATGAAGAGTAGGGATCTTAAGATTAACGTAAATGAGACAAAAATGAACATTTTCAAAATAAGGAGTGAGAAGACAGTATGCAATATTGCCTTAAGCGAAGAGAGGATAGAACAAGTTGATGAGTTCGTGTATCTTAGAAGTTTATTTACTGCTGACGGAAAGATTGATGAGGAGATATCCAGGCGTGGGTAGAAAGACTATCGGCAATATACAAGCTACAACAAAAAGTGAAAATTTAACGAATAAAGCTAAAATTGCAATATATAACTCTGTGCTTGCACCCACAGTGTTGTATAATAGCGAGAACTGGACGTATTAAGACGCTATTGGACAAAATCAATGATGAGTGGGTTCTCAAAGAATGTGGTGTAGAAGAAACATTGTTTGACAAGAGTGCAAGAAATTTGCTGATATGGTTTGGTTACGTTGAGAAAAAGAATGAAGAATGTTTGAGGAATCAAAGTTATTTAGGAAGAGTAAGTGGTAGCATTACCAGAGGTGCACGGAAAAAAGAATGGCTGGAATGTGTAATTGAGACTATGAAGCAAAGGGATATAGGAAGTTGTAGATGCATAAGAGCGTGGATGAAACGACGTATGGATGTAATTGAAGCAAAAGATGTATGCAAGGATAGGGATGTCTGGAGGACAATTGCTTATAAGAAGAAGAGTGATGCCTGGAACAAAAACTTTGGGATGCTAATGGGCCCGCGTGAAGAGATTTTCTTAGTACATTAGTATAATGGCTCAATTCTATAATAATAATAGTAAACATACAAGATTGAAGTTCACTGTTGAAATTGAAGCAGAAGGTAGATCGAATTTTATTGATTTAACTTTATTAAAAACTGAGGAAAATTATATCATAACAGATCGGAACGGAAAAATAATTGAGAATTGAATTATATAAACAGATTCTTCCTCTCAACCATTATCCGAACGCTTTCATTAACAAACATATGCATAACGAAATTCTTCAAATTGAGAGCAAAAGCAATAATCAGAACGAAAACAATATACAGCATTGAAATTGATTCAATTCGGTTGTCTCACATTATTTTGGAAAACCCTCAAGTATCTTAAAATCAATGTTAAGAAGATGAGCTCACAAAAAGTTCAATTCAAAAGTAATAGGATTGTAAAATTGGGTATAGATAAATATGAGAAACTTTATGAACAATATGTGATTCACAAAATTAAGTGTAGACAGTGAGATGCTGTTTACATAGTGCAAACAAAGAGGTCACTTAGAATAAGAAAAGATGAACATAAAAATAATTTTCATAGAAGTGCAAGACATTATTCGGTCCTTACTAAACGTAGACTCACACATGGTCATGCCTTTAATATGGATCATGTTAAAATTCTGTATCGTGAGAGAAATGAAAAAAAGAGAGAGCTCATGGAGATGCAATTTATAAAGAGAGTAGGTAACAAAGCTATTAATTAAAAAAGAGGTCTTTCGAGATTCAACAAGATCAGGGATGGAGTGATTGACCGGATACATTGACTGTAGTTTTGTTCAGGATTTTGCCTATGTGCAAGTCAATTTTAATTAGAAAATGAAATAACCGACTTTAGTCTTGATTTCGAATTTTTGCCTATGTAGAAATGAATTTCAATGAAAGATTAAAATATGTACCAGAATAACCATTTCTATTAATTATCTCTGTCTAATTTTCAGCTAATAATTGTTTTCTGATTCAATAATGTTTTCATTATTTGTGTCTGTTGTTTACCTATAAGTTATCCTTGACGAGGATGTATAAATTAATAAAATAAGTCTGAGATAGCGTCAGCAATTTCCCAAAACATAAAAACATCTTCTGGAGTATATTTTGACAACATACAAAAAGTTTCCTTTGAAAAAATTGTTTTCCTTAAGTTATGAGTCCTTAAAATTTTTTTTAAAGATTTCGGAAAAGTTTATAAAATTGATAATAATAATTTGAACAAACAGAAATAATCGACCAGTATACCAAAAAGTTGATCTAACTAGATTTCTCTAACTAAATCTCTATTCAAAAAAGATTAGGTTTGTATATAATACTTATCTTTCCATTCTGAAGCAATGACTTGTACACACATCATCATGGGACTCCTATATTTACAAGTTTCGAAATATCGCCTCCTCACTATTTCAATAAAGCTGAAAATGTTATACGCATTCACGTTCTCATATTGAACTTTTTTATTTTTCGCGTTTCCTACCTCTATAACCTCTTTTAATTTATGGATGCAGCCATAAATAAATTTATGTATTTGGACCTAGCAGTTAGTAACTTATCAGCATTCTTGAAATCTGGTGTACAATTTTCATGAAATCTCGTAGAATTTCTAGAAATATTTGCAATTCTTTGAAATCTCGTGAATTTTTCTGAAAATTTTGTACACCCCTTCAAAATTTGCCTAATCATGTGACAATTCCTTGACTTCCTTCGAATTGCACGGATATCGCACATAATCTCTCAAGATCCCTTTGAAACGATTTTATTCCACAGATTTCTCTTGAAATCCTATAAAAACTGTAGAAATCCGTCAAAATTTTTTGAGATTCCGTGAAATCTTTTATAATGCTCGAAATCGCGTGAAATCTTTGAAATCCTATAAAAATCCCATAAAATCCCCCAAAATCTTTGAAAATCGGTTAAAACCCTTAGAATTCTATGAAATATTTTGAATTATCACGAGATCAATTGAAGTCTTTGGAATCAATTAAAAATCTAATTAAGTCTGCCTGACTCTTGCCGAAACTCCTGAAATCCCTCAAGCTATTTGAAAATTTATTCGATTCTTTGAGAAGCCATTCAAATTTTTCAAATCCCTTAAAATCTTTTTTAATCTGCAGAAATCGTTCTTAAATCTTTAGAATCCCTAAAAATACATTAAAATCATACGGTATGTGTTGGAATCCTTAAAAATAAATTGAAATCCCTTGATTTGTTTTGGAATATTTCGAAACCTCCTGAAATTCTTTGGCATCCTGTAAAATCATTTGTCATCCCCAAAAATCGCTCCTAGATAATTAAAATCTCTCGAACTCTGTGAATCCCTTCGGTATCTCTCAATATCTTTTAAAATCCCGTGATTTCTTTTGAAATATTTCAAAATGTCTTGAAATCCATTGGAGTCCCTTAAAACCCTTTGTAATCCACGAAAATCATTTTTTATTTTGTTGAAAAACCTCAAAATCCCTGAAAGTATTTTGAAATCCATTATAATTCTTTTAGAGCCATTTAAATTAGGCGAAAATTCTCAAATTTCCTTATAATATTCGGGAATCTTTCGAAATTCCAATAAATCTTTCAAATTCTTGAGAAAAACCTCTAAAATCCGTAGAAATACTTTGGAATCTTTTGAAATCTGTTTGAATGCGTCGAAGTCCTTCGGGATCTCTTGAAATCTTTTGTAATCCCTTGAAATGTTTTGAAACCTCGTTTACAATGAAAACGATTGAAATATTGAGTAAAATTATGAAATTTTGCTTAATCTTAATCTTAATCGTGAAAATATAAAATCGTACGTAGGAAGGGGGGAGGGATCACCAAAAATCTTACTAATCCTCGCAGTAGGGTAGAAGGGGTCTAAAATTTCAAGAATTATCCTTACGTAATTATTGGACGTGTCCTTAGATAATCATTGAAAAAATTGACTGATTATTCAGTGATTTCGGCGACTAATTAATTCATGAATTCTTCTTCTCGATTCTTTTCGGTATAAAATGGAGATCCAACGTTTCAGCTTGTATCAGGTGCCCTGAGAGACCCAAGTTTTCAATGTTTCATAACTGTACGTTTGGGAATTCGCGTGTCATTGATAGAATGTTTCGTTCAGCGAAAGATGAATTTTGGAAAAAATTATATGAAACTTTAAAATAGCGCTGGTGAAGTTTCACACTATTGTATCAATGTCTCATATGGTATGTGTGCATTTATAAGAAAAGGGCTTTTCTGGTCGGTTCTAGCTTGAGAGATATTCGCCTTTTTCTAAGGCAGTGTCAAAATGATCATTTTCGGGTTAGAGTGGGTGATGCACAGTGGGGAAAAATCCCCAAAATGTGGCTAAGAGTTCTGAGCTAATTAAAATGGAATGAAAAAGCAGTTACACGTTTTTAAGGTCGCTGATTTCGAATTCCATATTGAAAATGTAAAAACGAAAATCGTGGATAAACAGGGCTTCCACACAGTCTCTTTTAAGAAATTTTTTTTCTCAAATCACTTTTTAGTCCCTTTTTCAAATAAAGTTCCTATGGTCACTCTTTTAAATGAAAAGATTACTTTAGACATTTTTCTTTCTATAAATAATAACTGAGAACTCGAAGTTCTTTTACATTCATCTTGAATTCGTATGAATTTCATCGCACTCTTCTTATTCCTCTTAAATTTTTCTAGATTCACTTGAATTTGATTTAATTCTTTGTTTTTTTATTTACTTTTGGATTTTTTTGAATTTAATAATTATATACTAACATACTATTATTCACATTCTAATTATAAATGATAAGGTTTTAGTCTCACGCAAAATTTAACTATGTCGGTTTTTATCGAACCTCCACGTTTTGGGACCCCCCGAGTCAGAAAAAACAATTTTTACAAAGGTCCCTATCTATCTATCTGTAGTCTGTAGTAAGGTGTAAGGACGGTAACTTTTGAGACTGATCCAATTGGACGAAGCCTTTGCAGGTCTGCAAATTTGCTCTCGACGATTGTTTGATAGAATGCATAGTTGTTGTTTTAATCGTAATAAATGATATTAAAAATAAAAAATTCCATTAACAAAACAAGATTTAACAGAATACTTGGCTGGGCGAACAGAACAGGTTTGGGTTAATAAATAGAATTTTGTTGTGACAACAAAATCAGCTCAACAAGACAGTTTCGTTGCTTTTGCCAAATTTCTATTCTTAGTGCATGCAGGAAATCGAGCGCAAAACGCGAGTATGATGATGGGAATGTATTCCTTAAGGCCAATGGAGCCTTAAGTAGATTAATTTTTTTTTTATTTGAAACTGAAAACAAATTTAACGATAACTTTTAAAGTAGGAGTTACGAAATTCTTTTTAATGTGAACTTCGCTGAAATTTAGCGGAAAAGTTATGCATAGTGGACAAAATTATGTATGATTTTCATTCATTTTATACATTATTTGGACAAGATAAATGAAAATTACACATAATCGTGTCTACTATGCATAACTCTTCATGCTAATATTGAGTGTCATGGTTTTAAAATTGGAGATAGAAAATGATGCGTTTCTCTCAAGAATCAGTTTTTGGAAGTTCCATAAGGGCCCTTTTTAAATGTACAAACACACGCATATTTTGTCTAAAATTCAATATTTGATATACAAAAAATATTCTCAATGGGACGTTAATCCTCAAGCTAAAATGCAGTATATGAAAAATTGAAACGCGATTATAAATTTTTCTTGGTTTGTTTCGATATTCTTTTTTGAAGTGACTTTGGATAAATCACCTCAAAAATTATAACAAAAATTTTTCATTATTTTGACCTTAGAGTTAAAGTGGAAATCAATTATTTTCTTAAAAAAGTAGAAAACAAAATTTAAATAGGTACAATAAAATACTGACATTTTTGGAATTATTTATAATTTTCTTTCAGATCAATTTTCTTTGATGGAACATTGAAAACTTGGGTCTTTTATTTGTGTGCTGTTGTGTTTTAACAATTATTTTACTTAATGGCGTTCACCCAATGAGCCGCGACCGAAAAAACCACGTCGTTTTCAGTCGAGAAAGAAGGTGATGCTTGCAGTTTTTATGGATTACAGAGGTGTTGTGCATCATGAATTCCTTCCAGAAGGCCAGATCGTCAACAAGGAGTATTATTTGGGCGTTATGAGACGTTTGCGTGAAGCAATTCGCCAAAAAAGACCGGATTTGTGGG
>JAUMHM010125016.1:0-19493 GCA_032362435.1 Melikaiella ostensackeni | reverse complement strand
ATGTATGTAATATGTAAAAGGACTCGGTCGTGAAACTTTGTCGTAAAATGTGTAATTTAAATTTTTATAGTTTTCGGCGTTTTGGTTAATGGATGATTATATTGTTTATTTTTTACTTTGGCTTGTATCGTTGATAACTTGTTTTTTTTATATTGTTGTTCAAACTTTTTTTCATTTGCTTGTTTTAATATTTGTGTATTTTTTAAATATTTTTTTTACTCAATGAACACGCGAAGTTTCATTTTTTCTGTTTTTTTTTTGTATATGTACCCAATCAGTCTCAGAGGCCCAATTGAAGCGCCCTCTTCATGCTTGAAGTTTTAACGTGAGGAAATTTTTATAATGTAAATATAATGAAACATGAATCTCTTGTGCATTTTTCATGGGATTAAAGTTGCGTTTCACCCTAAAGCTGCCGTGCTTCGCAGCGATTAGCAGTGCCATTTCAAAGTACCACGCCCCTTCGTCAAAACCGTTCAAGTTTCTGAACAATTCTGCAAAATCTTAATGTGAAAATTTATCTGGCGACCGATGAATTTTATTTTTACGCGAATCATTACGCTTCAACGAAACTGTGTGTTGAGAACAGACGATTGTTAACCTACGTAATTATATAATTCTTAAATAATTCATAAACTTGCATACGTTTTTCCAGATATGATTTCTTATCATTTCTATAATTTATCGATGTATCTACGACATAAATCTCAATATAAAATCAAATCTGTTTAGTCTAGGCTACTACGCATTTTGGGTTGCCCACAACCCTACAGTTTAGGGGGCAATAGGCTCTTTCTGAGGGACGTTCTTCTATGAGTTAATCCACGCTGGTTAGTCAACTGTGACACACCCCCGCGCTGCCAAGCTTTTATTGATTTAGAATAAACTATCAATTTTCTTGTAAACAACATATTTTCGAATTCTTTTACATTCCTCCCAACACACGTCACTATGTATCTGAAGTTATGATGCTTATGATAAGAAAAAGTTCCAGGTTTTTCTCTGTAATATGGTTCGATATTGCACCAATGATAAATCTTGGAAATTTCTGACTGGGACGATTAATATCATTAATTTCCAATAATTTACACATTTGCCGTCAAATGTCGGGAATTACTGAGGCCTTTCGTATATTCGAAAACTTCCCATTTTTTTGCTCGAGTATTGAAAAATATTGAATGAAAATGGTAATTTTTTACGTTTCGTATGTGGTCTAAAAGTATGAATGCTGAAAAATCAATTTCATAATCGAGAATCGGGTTTCTTGTTCATAGCTTGATTGGGAATGAATAATTGCGTTTAAAAGTACCAGACGTTATGCGAAGCTTAGTGAATACGAAATAAATCGATCGGTAGCTCTGCGGTACATAATCGAGTTTATACGCCCTTATCGTGTTGCGTCGGTGATGCACGGTCAAGTGTCGTTATCGGTATTATTCAAGCTTTCACTCGGCGGTGCGTAATTACGTTGACAGCGCTATACAACAGTCGACGGGTTGCACGATAGAAGTCGATGACTCACGTGAAACTCCCGGTACTCGACACATCTTCATATACGTATACATATACAATATATACATTCATCCCCATCAAAAAAAAAGTAGTTAATGGAGAGCCATTAACTCATCCGCAGAGTTTTCAATGCTGTGTAAATATAACTCGCTCATCCTAGGTAATCAAATAATTAGTTATCTGAAACAAATTCATACTTGTCCTAGGGTCATTGGGTCAATCCGATAATGAAGCATTGTATTTCGAATGCAATAGTCGTTATTATTATACTCGTTTCACCAATAAGTATGACATGAAAAAAAGCATTTTATGCCATGAAGGGATTTTATAACTCACCGTTAAACGTAAATTTGCTACTAAAACATTATGGTTAGTGAATTTGCGTATTGTCGCAAGATTGAGAATATTTTCTGCATTTAAATGTTCTTATTAAACAGAAGCTGGTCCTTCTCGTTCTTTAACATTACTCCTTATGCTACAACACTCGTTACAGAAGCGAATCCGAGAGCGAAGTTGAGCTTAACGACTTGCAAGGAAGTAAACCAGTTCGTTTCTGTTTTCATTGGCGCTTCGAGTTCAATTGTTTTTTTTCCCTCTGTTATTCTTTCTATGAATTCTCCCTTCTTTTTTCGCCTTCCTCCTCCCTGTTCTGTGTACTCCTTCTACTGTGAATGAAGCCGAGATAATCGAAGCAAACTTTTCGAATCTTTACTCGCGTGTATCGCGGATTCTAATTCATTTTCTGAAAACTTTTCTTTATTGTTCTTGGCTAATTTGCATATGATCTTTTCATTTCTGCAAAAAAGCTGTTTCAAAATGTTAATTAAAAATGTAAAATGCAATTAAAGGCATTGATTGGGAAGCTGAAATTCGGGAAAATGCCAATAACCTGCAGACACGGGTCTCTTCAAAATACGGACCTCAGAAGCAGGCCGTCTTTTGAGAGAACCGATAACGGTAAAAGAATATAAAATAATTGAATTATTATTAATTATTATTCAATTGTGAAATTGTAATTATTATGAAATACCACATATAATAATTGTATCATTATTATAAAATAATTTTATGTTTTAAATTCTTTTTTTAAATCAGTCAAATTGATATTAATGTTGTAAATGTTAACAAACTTTATGAATTACGAAGTAATAAGAAAATATTATTGTGGAATAATTGAATTATTATTATCATTATTATTATTATGAAATTTAACATACAATATTATTCTTAATAATATTAATATCGTAATATCAAATTTATAAGCAAATTTTGTTTATAAATTTAATATTTTATCAATATAGTCAAAAAGAAGCAAATCAAAAAATGTACCCATTCAGAGATCGTCACCAAACTTTTGTTTCGTTTCGTTTTGGTCTTCATGAACGAAACAAAACTCAGCTTATAATTTTATTTCGTCTCAGGGAGGAACAAAATTCTTTTTCTTAGAAAAGAATATGAATTTGCATAAAATGTAAGTTACACTCGAGGTTATATTAGAAAGCTTAGGGAGCGTCCATCAATTACGAGAGGGTTCATTTTTAGAATTTTAAACCGTTCCCCTTTGTGAGGCTTTTTCTTTAGTAACTCCCAACCCTACTAGAGTAAGTGTATGTAACTTCAACATGGACGTAAGATTTCTCTGACAACCTCTCCCCCCTAAATCCTTACGCAATTAATGCATGCTCCCTTAAGTAAAAATTAATTTAATTCTAATCTCACTCTTGAAAATTGAATGTAAATTATGAAGTTGAACCTATTTGGTTTGGTTTTGTTTCAGTAACGGTCTCTAGACACGATTCCCATTCTTTGAAGTTACAGTGTTTTCCAATGAATGCGCAATAATTATTTTGAATTGTAGGGGAGGCTGGGGTTAGAAGTTCCGGGGGTAAGTTGTTCCGATGGCTTTATTGTCAAAATGAAACAAGATAGCGATATGTACTAAGTACGTCTCGACTATTGAGCCAATCACGCCAATAAGAGTAATACCTGTATAAGTTTTGAACATGATACTAATTGGAATTAAAAAGTTATTGTTCTAAATACGATGTTCATAATTCTTGACATATTAATAATACTATTCTGAGTTATTTATTCAATGCGAATATACTTTTTTTTTGCATGACTACATTTGTAAATGTAAGTTTAAATACAGTTCTTGTATTCTATTCAACTAAAAATTAAGATATGCTTTAAAAAAATATTTCTTAGCTTTTAGTAACAACTTATCCCGGGTCGGTAACAACTAGCCTCGCAACGGGGTTAGAAGTTCCGCTCCAAACTTCTATAAATAAACGGTTTTCAATACAAAACCAATGATCATATAAAACAAATATGCTTAAAATCCTAAATTGCAATATATTCAACGATAAATTAATCACTGTTAAATTGAATAACTACCTTTTTTGTAAATTATTTTTAATGTTAACCAAAAATCGGAACTTCTAGCCCCGGTCTCCCCTCCTAGCAATTTTAAAAACTATTTTCATAATCAAGTATATCTGTCTTTCAAGATTCCAACGTAAAAAAACTCGCTTTTTGAAATTTTGCTCTTAACGATGTTTTTCCGAAATACTGCAGCACTAGCGAGTACTTTCACGGTCCGCGATGTCGTTAGGCCAATAATATTCAGTCAACTGAAAAATAGCCCATAAATCTCAATACAGGGAAAGTAAGCTGTAAATAATATGTACGCGAATTCTTTATGTTCGCACTCTGATATTTGCACACGTTTTTCTTCAGATGATGGGGGGGGGGGAATATCGAAATCAAGAAGTACACGTGCGAAGGATCTTCTTTGTAAACGAACGGTGATTTGGATAGTGTTAGTTCTCTACTTCAGAAAGCTCAGGTACAGTGGCAGCCATGAAAATAAAGCTATGGTTGAAGAAAAAAATTATTTTCATAACACATGCATGATTTCATCCCTTCTCAATGCCTATAAAGCAGGGCTAAAATTCTACTTTTCAGTCCCTAGGAAGTAAAAAGTTATGTCAGAGGTGAATAATGACAATTATCAAACGGTCAGTTGATCGTGTTGGCAGATTGTTATACAGATACGACCAACCCGAAGCGATAAGTTACTATAAATTACCGATGAATTACCATGATTTACCATAAATTACTGTAAATTACCGAAAATTTCCGAAAATTTTGGGAATTTTTGGATACTTTTAATTTCGGTTTCCTCAATATTTCAAAATTTTGAAAATTTCTAAAATTTTCAAGAATTTACAAAATTTTTAAAATTTTCTAAATTCATATTAAAATAAGAGTAAATTTTCCTAAATTCCTCTATATGAGCAGAAATCATGCCCGTGTTCCATTCGTGTTGGAAATAAGGCATTTGTTATAAAAAATATCGTATGCACAGGGCTGCCACACAGTCACTTAAGTCACTTTTAGTCACTTAGTTTTTTCAAGTCACTTTTTAATAACTTTTTTCAGGAAAAGTCACTATTTGTCACTTTTTTTAAAGGAAAAGGTCACTTTAGTCACACTTCTCCATCTCATTTGGGATTTTATCCAAAGGAAAAAGAAAATCTAAGTAACTTTTTAGTGGAATCTGTAAAGTAATCTATATCATGAGAATGCTATTCAACATTAAAATTTAAATTATTTTAATTTATGCCTTTCTGGTTTTCTAATTCCTATTGTAAAGTATCACACTAAATCTGAAGGTATGAATTTGATCTGCAACAAAATCATCCAAGAATGTAAGAGTCTTTTGTTTTTGTTTTATTGATACAAATTTCCGTATTAACTGAATACCGATGCAGCAAGAACGATACCTTCAGATTTAGTGTAGATGCTGCACATTTAAAAAAAATTGATACTCAACTATAATAATATACTCATTGTTTTTTGAACTCATTCATCACATAAAAGTATTAAATTACTTTATTTTCATTTAGATATTTGATTTTCAAAATGCAAAGGTATATAATAATGTTACATTAATTATGTGCATTATAGAATAGAGAAAAACTAAAATTCTTCAATGTAAAATTGAATTGAATCAAATCACACGTATTTAACAGTCTTTAAAGTTTTATTTAAAATGTGCAAAAGGAATTTCATTCTGAAATAATACATGAAAATCTTGTTTTAACTACGACTAAAACGTAACTATTTTGCAGCACTTTCATAGCCTTATTAAAATTGTTGTGTTTAGTTTTTAAAATTAAAACGTACCTCGTAAGGTTAATTTTTGGTCAGACTTTTCATACTTGTAGCCCTTTTTATAACTTTTGATGCTGAAATATGAAAATTTTCGTTTCAAAATTCCACACTTTCGAGGTTTTATTCCTGAACGTATATCCTGAACGTTTTTCTACCGGAATATCAGTTTTCGAAATGGCCCAAAAGATTGCTATTTTGTGGTTTGGTCAATCGAGGTAATGCCTGAGTTAAAGTTGGCTAAATATTATATATATATTATATTATATATCATATAATATAATATTATAAATAAATTTTATTATTATTTATTTTATTTATTATTTATATTATATATAAATATTATATATTTTTTTATACATAAAAAATATAAATATTCTAAATTACTTTGAAATCTTTAAAATTTTTTGAAATCTCTTGAAATCTGTTGAAATTTGTATGAAATCTTTGAAATATTTTATGATTTTTATTACTTGAAATATTTTCAAAATTTTGAATCTATTTGTTATAAATTATTCAGATTCGAAAATTTTTGAAGTTTCTATTTAAAAATGTATTTTTATAGCTTGAATCATAGTTTATTATTGACAAGTAAAAGCGATTTATTCTCGGATTTATCAAATTATGAATCGAATAGGATTTTTTTCTATTGGATTAACGAATCTTCTCCTGTAAATTGAAGCTACAATATTCCATAATTATAATAAACAAACTAAATATTTCAGAAAGCAAATCATAATTTTAAGAATTTCAGGTTCTAATATAGTGTTTCTTTTTTATACAAAAAAATATTCTAATTGACTGAAATCTTTTAAATTGTTTCATATCTTTTGAAATATGACCACAAATTGAATCTTGCGGGATAAAATTTAATTCTATAAAACTTAACACAACGTTTTTGTTAAGGCTATGAAATTTCATTGTAGAATTTAAGTTTTTCTCTATTCTACTCGTATAATGCATATAAATGTGACATTTTTCTGTGCCTTTGCTTTTTGTAAATTAAACTGCTAAATAAAAATGAAGTAAAGTATTAAATTCATGTGATAAATAAGTTTAAAAAACATTGAGTATTAATTAGTAGGTATCAAAATTAAAAAAAAAATAGGCCGAAACCGACTACTTTGAGAGTTTCGAAGTTTACTTTGGTAGTCACCATCTTTTCTTTGGGCGACGATAGCTTGTTCGTCTTCGTCCCTATGCACCTTTTACTTGGTATGGAAGTGACTTAAGGCTTGATATGTGAATTGTGGCATGAAGTTCGTTCATGTTTTATGCTTGGTATGGAAGCGGCATCAGCCTCAATGGGTTCGTTTTCGAATTTCGTACCGACCTGTTCTTGCTGTTCGACTCCCGATTGAAATATTTGCTTATGATTGATTTATGGTTTTCGCATTCTGGATCTGAAAGCTAGACTCATTTGGGAATGAGATCTAAATCGAGATTTCCGAGATTTCCCGAGATTTCCAATCGCATTTTTCTACGCGTACATTGAAAAGCAGTAGATGAGTGGAGAGAGTTATAATGAAAGATTCCTGTTGCCGACATATACCCACGTCTGGAAATTTTGATGGTTTTAGTTCGTGCTAAATGACAAAATTTCTAGGATAATATCAGAAGTTATATTGTTCAGAATGTGAGAAACATTTCAAAGTATTTGCAAAAGTAGCGAAATTCGATATTACATAATTTGATTTTCATTGTCTTATAAAGTTATCGCAGAAATACTTCGAACTGTTTCTTGCATTCTTACATTGCATTCAGAAGTTTCTTCATTAGCAAGTCTGCGTTTAAATATAAACATCTGACTCACATTCGTCGTAGTTTAATTTGCATTGAGACGAGCATTGAGATAATGCACGTTAGACAGTTATATGTTTTGTGTTTTCCATTGCCTTTTAAATATATTGAAATTAAATTGTATAAGAACAGAAAGCAGGAGTATGATTAAATTGTATTGTATTTTACATTTTTCTCTATAATTAATTTTTTTATTGTGGAATTTAAATGCATCTTTTTGTAAAATTCTGTTTATCTTGTTCAAATCATCACTCATCTTTCACTATGTGGAGACTGTGCGAGGAACTATGTGGTACTATGTGAACTATGTGGATTGTAGACGTAGGCTGCAGAGTGCAGACGCATAAACAAATGCAATCTATGTCTGACAAAATAAACGGAAGGGACCCATTCGTATCCTGTCCCCTGCTTAAAATGGATATTAATGCACTCGCTGGCCGCGTGGACGACCTAACCTTAAATCGCAGCTTGTGAATGTTTAATGTTCTCGCGACCGTAACCCTCGCACATTTGCCCTTTAACCAAGTGCACCTAGGGTATACTACGACCTCTGGTAAAACTCATCTAACACTTCTTCACGAAAAACGAATTGAAATTAATGACTCATTTAGCTAGAGCCATTAAAATGGTTTGCGTTATGAAAGTGTTGATAACACTAATGAAGAATGAACTGCAAGAGACAATTAAAAACACTTTTTTATGACAGCTGAAGCTTCAAAGTTTTATATCAGAATCTCATATCTTGTAGAGTTCTTCTTGATAAATTCAAATCAAATATTTGTTAAGTCAAAAAAAAATTTTGTTGACTCAACAAAACAGTCTTTTCAGTGAATTTTATGAGGCCACTATTAATACACGCTTTAATATAAGTGATGATGTATAATGAAGATATATATTAAGGAATTTCGCCACATATTGTCCATGGGCAGGAGATTATCGATTGCTAAGCCAAGCACAGAGGACGTGTTCACGGAATATCATTATCGCTTTGCTGTCACATGTGGGCACCTTAGAGCATCAGATTTCACTACGCGTGTCCTGTTCAGACAATATACACTGTCAGTTCAAGGTGTATGGATAACTGCATGTACTTGTATGTGTGTGCAGAGTAAGAGCATTCCTTGTCTTGCATGTATATGCAGTTTTACACATGGATAGATAGACGTGAGGTCGTCATCGATGATAAGTCACGTGCTTGTGAAAACTTACGTAGCAATTCGATGATGTCGCAGACTTGTTTTAGCCTCGGTTTTATAATTTAGTCGTCAGGTGACTAATGAATCAAGGCGAGAATTTTGCTTCCATAAAGAATTATAAACACAAGTTTTATAACTTAGGGTGTTAAATCAAAGAACACTTTATCGCAATCAGATTATCATGTTAAAATTACGGCCAACCGGAAACAGGAAACCAAGTAAATTAGTTGGTAAGCATTCACTCTCGGCATTTACGACGCCATCAGTTTTAGTTAACACTAACAGTGGATTTCTCGTCGTTTAGATGGGTAATGAACAAATCGACAAAGTTCTTGCCGTTGAAGCAACGTTTCATTTTTCATTAAGTTGCATTAGCAACGGAAACTGTTCTCGAGTGCGGATTCATTCTCAAGACGCCTGTTCTTCGGAAACGCGAGACGAGGCGGATAATATTATTTTGCGAAGGTTTCCTTTTCCTCTCATTCGCTCTCCACCTACCATCCCCGCACATTTTTCTTTTTCTTTCCTTCGCTGCCGTAGTAAACTTCCCTGTGGATTGTGGAGTTCTGTGTGTGTGTTTCTCTAACTGGGGTTGAAGGCTGGGGGGTAACTACCTCAAACAGATAACAGAAAAGTTGAATAACCAGATCCTTCCTTCGTGTAGCGATTTACTCTTTCATCGGCTCGTTTATTCCTCTACTTTTTCATATTTTTGACCTTATCGGTTACTGTGCTTTCAGTTCTTACCGAAAATCAATTTTTTGGAACCAAATATCCGTTTGTTTTCACACAACTATTCTGAATTTCTGCCTATTGAACACCGATTCTATTACCGACATTTTACTGACATTTACACAGAGAAACCCCAAGCCTTTTTTTCATCTTTAGGATACTCGTAGAAATGCTGCATAATTATCAGTGTAGTAGTCAACATAGTTGCCAACAGTTTGCAGCGTTTTTATCCAATTTTCTTATAAAAAAAGCTTGAGGGCTTTCTGTGTAGGTTTCAAGATTTCAATGATCTTCAGCATCTATCGAGAAGTTTCTAAATTTAGCGCCAACACGAAGTCTCCAAAGCTTTATATGTCAGCCAATATCGGTAAGACGAATATGTTTTTACTTATCCATATATATGATAAAGCATAGACCTATCTCGATCGTATTTGTTCGTGGGACGATCGCAGTTGTTTTTGTATACTATGCTCATTGCTCAGTGCAATACCTATCAGCTGCATTCCCAGGAAAGATACCGCGTTTCGTATCGAGACACTACGCTTACAGATGGTTCAACATGTAATACTTGGTAACGCACACACGTTTGTTCAAACACGCAAATGAAAAGTAATCATGGTTATCCGGAGTCGTCGTCATTACATGCAACACTGACGAGCGGACATATACCGCTCATTGAAAGCACACAAAAAACTTTTATGAGTCGAAGTAATTGCTGACAGGAACGCATCTATCTTTTTCCGTTTACTCTATGGTTTTTTATTGATTTCTCAGTTATTAAAAGTAGATTTCTTAGACAAAATATATACACTTACCAATTTATTTGCAAGTGAGGATTCATGAACAGCAATAAAGTAATTTTTGTAATGCACACCGGATTAACGTTCGAAATGTTGCATGTGCGTTGGTGCTCTCTAAATCTGAATTAGAGAAAATTGTACTAATTGAATTAGTACTTGAGTGTTCGACTAACGAAATAGTAATATCTTAGCATTTCACTAAGGGAATACTAAAAAATCACAAGTTTATTTTACTGAAGTCAATTAGTGAAAATATTACCAATTCTTTAGTAGTTTCGGTTACTTATCAATTGGTGAACTTCCTTTTCGATTATATTTTCGATATAAAATGGTGGACCTGAAGTCGAACGACGCAACGTGAGTCACGTATGCTGCTGTGTTTTATCGAGTTTCGTGGTGCTTCTGTGAATGCATGCTTTAAGGGAGTTTTTTTATCGTGAATAAAGTAAGGCAATAATATATTGTGCGACAAGTGCGTTAAGTAGGCAGTTCCACACGAGTAAGTTTGCTATACGAGCGAGAGGCGAGCCGGAAATGACCCGAAGATGATCTGATGACTGCCTACTTTCTACACCTGTTGCACGCGTTATATTTTATAAAAAATGCAGGGAATTTTTGATTTGAGAAGCAATAAAAACAAACTTTCCAGGAATTTTGGAAATTTATGGTCAAATTACCAATCATTACCGAATGTTTCCGGAAATTTTTACAATTTTTATCGATAATTTATGATAAATTATCAGTAATTTATGGTAATTGATGACTTCCAGTTGGTCCAATCACTATTGCTTACTCACAACCAGTCTGTCAAGTGTCAATTAATAATGCCAGAAGTGAGGTTATGATTCCAACAGTCCTGGAAAGTAATTTTGAATCGAAATGCGCAAGCGCAACAGCTAGAAAAAGTAATATTGTTTAAAGTGCTCAAGCGCAGCAGCTAGAAAAAGTCTTTTTATATCTGCTTTTTACCACGGTTCCAGGAATGGTCAGTTCCCGCACACTATACATGTCTCCAAAAGTAAACATTCGGTGCATGCCTTACAACAAATAGATTTAAATTAATAAATAGTTCTCATTTTTCATTTTGGAGCAATAACTTGTAGGTACCTTATGTTGCTAGAGATATCGTAGCCTTTTTACAAGTCTTACAAAATGAAGCCATGTTATTGTTTCAGTAAAGTTGAAAATGTGATACAATGGCGATCTTATATTAAACTTTTTTATTTTTTACGTTTCACTGAAAAAAATTTTTGGTTGGGACAACAAGCTTTTTATTAGTAGAGATCTGCCCTCCAAATGAAAATAGCCGTAACCACAAGTTTGGTAATTTTACACTGGATGCGAAAATTCAATTCTAAATATCGCACGCAAATAAGTACCAACGTAGAAGATTAAATAGCGCCTGTCAACCTGAAAAACGTCAAATTTTTAGATTTTGGGATAATAATAGAATCTTATTGTTGATTTTAATACAAAATTTTATTTACGGCTTTTTGACATTTCAAAAGTTAAGACGGTGAAAACCGTATCTGCTAAAAGCAATGAATGAATGAGGGAAATAAATTATTCTGAACATGAAAACACTTAAAAAGTGCTTGATTTCATGAAAAATGAATGAAATACGTTCATAAAAAGTTTATAATTCAATTTTTAGAATTTTAAAGATTAAAATATTTTAATGAATTGCATACAGTAGAATTATGTATCTAATATAACATTTTTTAGATAATATCTTACAATCATTGATTAAAGAATATTTCTAGGATAAAAAGCAACGTTAAACATTTAGTTTAAATGGCTTTCAACGAGTTGTGTAGATTATATTAGTGAAAACTTTCAATTTCTTACACTACAAATTTCCCTTATAAAATAAGAACAAAAAAATGTGGTTAAAGAATAAAATATTTTATTACCAGGAATAAATTTTTAAATAAATATAAAGCAGTCGTTGAAAGAACAAGGAATATATTAATTGTTGCTATTAGTACCTTAAGATACATTTACAGGTATCATTTGGCTTACGTAGAAATAATTATAAGTTGGACGAATTGAACGTATAATACTTTTTAGTTTTAATATTACGCTTTCATCGCGGAGGACATTTGTAGCACCAAGTACATTTTTATTCTAAATCAGTCATCTGTGATGATATTTTTATATTAAATGCTATGAAGATTTTCTTCGGTTTCTCTTTCAGTGCCTTAATCAACTGAAATACTTGAGCTAAGAAGTTCTTTCCAAAATATGAATCTATTCTGAGGCATAAGTGCGCCAAGATTTGAAAGAATTTCATCCTTCTTGCTCTTTGCAATGCCTCGTGGGCCCTTTAAATTCTTCGGCTTCAGAATTTCCTTTTCCTTCAAACTTTGGCGAGCATGAAATTCAGTGATTGCAATTCTGAATTCAAGGATAGCGCATAATACAAATTCATGCTGCCTCGTTTTACTTGCACCATCATGATATCTTTCAGATATACTGCGGGTTTCATTTTCTGCAATTTTTATTTTCAAGAAAAATCATCCCATAGGAAAAAGTTGTGTGCATTCATTTCAATCTTTGCCGGAATTTTCAGATTGAACTGTCTGCTTGAAATCTGGGAAATCGTACTAACACTTTGCCTTTGTGCTTCATAGCTAATTCCACTTGGTGGCGGAAACTGTGCGCCGACATAAAAGTGTGTCCTAGCTCAAAATATTTGATCGTGATTAATTTCGTAGCTACATCGTTAGAATTAATTAATTAAACTAAAAAGGAGAAAAATGTACAATTTTTTTTTGAGCCGAACAGTTATCAAGTCATAAAGTGACTTCTTCTACATCACGATTTTTCAGAAAGAAAGCGCAATATGCAGTCACATCTTCCATTTCGCGGCCAGAAATCGCTTTGTGCCACAAGGCAGCATGAGGTCCAGGTTTTTTTTATGTTGGCCTACAGGTACAATGCTTTCATTAAAGGTTATCCAGTCGATTCGTAAAAATTGCCTCTTTGAAGGCAACTATGTGCGGCAGCAAGATTATTTTCCGCACATCAGCAGAGAAGCACAGATTTGAAGTATTCCATACATCCGACTGGCCATCTTTCAAATACTTTTCTCTAGTTTGTTTTGTATGTAAACTGTGAGCATTCCAGTCAGCACACTTATCACAGCCATCGTGGTTAACACTTGCTAGATCGTCGAGATTATTGGAATTTCTTCTGCTGGAAGTAGATTCAGGGTAAGATCTTCTTTATTGGTGTTGCTTTCGTTATTTTGATCTTTAGTTGTTCTTGATCGTTATTTTCCTTGTGAATCCCGACGTGCAGTTTATGAGCTTGACAGTAAACGCATTCTTTATTCCCAAGCTTTGTAAAGGAGATAATTAAATCGTTTGTCACAATTTTGCGGAATGATTCGAGGGAACAGTTGCTACCTTTGTACTTTTTTGTACTGATCAAATAGTGACGTTATTGTCATTTTTGCAGGCAGAAATCTGTAATAAAATACAAAATGAATATATATTCACATTCAATTGAAATTAAATAGTATAAATATATGATTCCGAGTATGCATTATTTCATACTGTACTGTCGATTTGGAGCATGCTTTCGCCTGTAGTGCGATATGGCGGGACTTAGAGATTCAGTGAAGGCTACAGTCTGTTCCCCATTTACTTTTTCAGGACGATTCTTTCTTTTATCAGCACTTTTTGGAACATGCTTTTCATCCAAAGCATTGTTTACCATTGTGTCATTAGGCTTTGTGAACCCTAAAGCAGCAAAAAAAAAGGGTTTGCATATAATAAATGATTCCCCACTTCCTGTATATTCAAAAGAATATTTTAAAGTTCTTGCACGGCGTGATTCTGGACCAACAGTTTGTCTTTCTATATCAACAACCTCAACCCTTTCTCGGAGAAATATACGCGTACTTTCATTGTCCGTGCTCCAAAAATCGGTGTTTATCAAGCTTCTGTTGTACTTGTTAAATAAATTGACACATTTTCTTTTGCAGTTTGAATCACACCCAGGTAAAATCGGATGTTTTTTCAGATCTCTTTCGATTTTTTAAATTCTTAATTCTTCAGACGTTACTTTCTGTTTCTTTCTTTGAGTATATTTACGCTTATTACGAATCTTTTTATCAGGAACACTTGAAACATTCTCGTTCTCACTCTCTTGTCCAGAAGAAAAGCTTTGATTATCATCTGGTTCATTAAAAGCATCTGTCACATTTTTCACATTTTCATGACTTACTTCCATCTGATTATCATACACAATTTTCGAGAAAATTTGAGAATCTGTCTGTGAATTCCCTTTGTTATTTACTACCCTAAACAAAAATAAAACATCATTCAGCTTTAATTTTCTTACACTTCAGTCGAGAATAAAATAAAACAATAAAACATGTCTGCACAAATTTTTATAAAATAAAACACAAATAACACAGCAAAAATATACGTGACACTATTTACCATAAAGACTGTGAAAAGATTGTGTTTGCTTCACTTAAATCATTCGCGAGAGTTCTTAAACAGGAATCTCTTAATAAAGTTTCCCCATCTTCTGCCTCACCCACAACAATAACTTTGGAAACATGTTTATCGTTGGGACAATTATTTTATTTCTCAACACAAAAAGACATTTCAAACGGAATTCTCTGTAAACAAGTAATACAAAAAAAAGTTGCTTTGCACACAAGTATCTGAATCGAGTAACTCATTTATTCGATTTATTATCACCTTTTCTTCAATTCTTATTGCACATGTTTCAAATATATATTAACGAATATAAGTTAATATTATAATAATTCAATTAAAGCTATAAAAATGTGCATATATATGCAGAAACAAGATTAAAAAAATTATAATTCACCAACAATTACATAACCTATAAAAGTGAAATGATACAATTTTTTGACAAGAAATTGGCTTACATATTAATTCAAGGCTCCCTGAATAAAAAAGAAAGAAAATGTACATGCAGATACTCACAGCATTACATATTTTTACTTGCCAATTGTCAAACGCTTGATAATAACATAAAATGATGATTACAATCACATACTGGTTGAAATCGTAAAAGTGTGTATCTCCATGCCTGTCAAATTACGAAAAGCCGTAACTAAGTAACGCGCATGCGCTCAAGCAAATGCGCAGATACGGCTAATTTAATTTGCAACATCATACTTTCTGCAGATACAGGTTAACAATTTCCTAAAAATTAAATACTCTCCCGTCCGAATGTCCATTTATCCTTTTGCATATAAGTTAAGGGAAGTTTCATAAGTATAATGACGGTCTTCATTCAATTTTGATAAAAACTGCAGTTACGGCTATTTTCATTTGGAGGGTAGAGATGGTATTAGCTGCGACAACTGCTCCGATGGCAAAACTAACTAACCAGATTTATGCGGCAACAAGTTGCCATTTGCACTCCTTCATAATTCATATTAGTAACGACAGTAATTGTGAGCTCAGCAAATAAAAGTAGTCACATCGACCAGAAATGTATTTTCCAACAAATTGAAGTAGTAAAGGTTACAAGTTTTCTTCCTTTGCGACATTGGCAGAACTGAAGCCTGAGTAGTGCTACCAACATTCAAACCAATATATCGCATCAAGTTCACGATAGTCGCCATGTTTAGTACTTGAAGGTTCTGTAAAAATCGATCTTATGGATTGATTATTAAAACATACTCAAAGTTCAGGATCTGTTGGAAACGTGGGTATTAGAAGATTATTTCGAAAAACTCCAAAGTAAGTAAAAAATAGTTAATTTGTTAGACATGGAGCTTTCAGGATTTCATGTGAGTAATATAACTTCGTTATACCGATGAGTTATTTAGGTAAAAATAATTAGGGAAAATTCACATATATCCACGTGGAATCCGAATAGAAATTCACCATGAATTCTCAAATCGTTTTGCACCAATATTTTCTTGTTGATCTCCATGTGATTTTACATACTTCATGAATAGAACGAGATTAGGTTACTTAGGTAAAATCTTGAAAGTTCTGCATGTCGCTCGATCAAGTATTTCTCATCTACGTTTGATTTTCTTGATTTCATAGGGATTTTCAAAGTTTTTATACTCCCCTTGAGGGGAAATTGATTTTTGATGAATGATGTATTTTTCCTTTCAGGAGTAGAAAATATACTGATTGTAATAGTTAAGATTACTACTTTAGGAAATTAGAACTACTAATTTAATTGTAGGGCTTACTAATTAATTAGTAAGACTTATTACTTGAAATAATAAGTACAACTACCTGAAAATTATATCTACCATCGGAAGTTGTTACGACAACAAGTAAAGGTGTAAGGACAACTACTACTATTCTTTAAAAAAAAAGTAGTAACCACAACCACTTGAGTGGCAGCGGCATATATTACAAACTAAAGTAGTTGGCCCTACTACTTTATTAGTTGTCCCAACCAACCATTTTTTTCAGTGTTCCTATTTATATAACCTCCTTTCAATTAATATATACAGCCTTGAATAAGTGAATGTACTTTCACTAAGAAATTAGTAGTTTTCTACTGCAGAATTAGTAAATATTTGGACTACTCGAATTAGTAGTTTTCTGTTAACCGTTAGTGACCGACTTTTCTCTAATCCAATTAGTGAAATTTTACTAGTATTTAGGAAAGTGCTATTAATACAGATTTAGAGAGTGGTAGTAATAAAAGTGACTTAACGATGCCGTTTGCTTTGTGCAGCCCTATGCTAAGCCTCGATACTGATTGTGATAAATAAATTACAGTTGACTTCGCAAGTCCAATTACATTGGGTAAGTAAGCGGTTATAGAAAAACCAACTACATATTTGCAGACACGCACACAGTGGGAATATCAAAGTTACATCTGCGCTGTACGACGACAGTGACGATAAAATTACACCGGGACATCGGTAAAACGTAGTCGAGAGAACCAAATTAAGTTTACTCAGTCGTATTGCGACTCTGTAAGCTCTCGTTCGTCAAGTAAATTGTAAATTCTAACGATGATTTGATTGCGAAATTGTCATTTAAGATATCAGTGATATAAATGATAAAACTATATGTTTTCTTCATACCTGAAACCTGGTTGCCAAATCTTGAAAACGTTATAGAAGAAGACAAATAAAAATAAAAAAAAGAGAGCGAAGAAAAAATATTGCTTCTGTTTCATTTAGTTTTCATCGTTTCAATACTGAAGTTCTGGTCCTACCATCTCTTTATTACAGCTAACAAATTCAATTGTGACTTCACAGATGCTAAGGCGGAAGTATGAATAAATTCTGTCTGCTTGAGGCAGCACTTTCCCAGGTGGGAATTCACGACATGCCCAGTGTAGATTGCTGGTTTCCCAGTACTGGGCCTCTGTATTGGGCCAGCTGTGGGCCAGAACTGGCTTGTAATGTTCCGCAGTACTGACGTCCCGTACAGTCGCGGTACTGCACATCAGTACTGGTTCTGTAATGGCAAACTGCTGGTGTACTGAAATGCTGGAGTTAATTTTAAAAATTATTAACAATCATTGAAACCTGGCCCACACTTGACCCTAGTTTATTACCGCTTCCTAGCCATTTTATTCTTGGAAAGGTTTTTCTTTTTGTTTTTCTAATAAAAATTCGAAATTTAGTAGGAATATTTTTTATTTCAAATTAAAGATATTAACTGATAATAGTGAATACTGACTCATTCAATGATTATAAGTTTAAATGTTGCATAATAAATAACTTGGGTTGAATAAGACATTTAAAGGTACTAATGATTAAACATTCAAAGATTCGTAATTAGAAACCTTATTCGTTAATGTTCTGAGTTCTGAGTTTTGTATTTCCTTCCCAGACTTTGGAATTGGTCAGTACAACCCCAATATGGGAAAGCACATCTTCTTCGTATGCCGTAAATTTATCAGCCAAGAGATCTGCAAGATAAGATATTTTGAAACTCAGAGCCAATTTTCCGAGGATTAGTCGCTTCATCCGTAACAACTGTAAAAACGTTCACACTGTTTTCTCCATTTAAAAAGTGTTATAAATAATACACAGATAAATTTATAGAATATCTTTAGCAACCTTAGGGTTAGCGATCCTCTGACCAAGTTTTGAAACATTCATTATTTCGTTAAAGTCGAGAGAAGACTTTACTTTTTAATTCATCCATCACAACCTTTCCCTTGTCTTTACTGGGCATGTCAGACTCGCTGATATAAGCGAGTTCCTTTTGGTTCTCTATCAACGATTGCAATCTTTCATCGGCTTCTGCAAACGTTTCTAGAAAAGTAAATAAGCTGTAATGACTTTTTAAAATCGGAAATGCTTCTACGGTTCCTCACTGAGGTCAAAGACTTTGAATTTTGGGAATTTAAAAAATTTGTCTAACGGGTACGAAAATTATGGCAATTGTTTTGTCTTGTTCAATTTTTGGTTATAATTATAGTATAAATTGCAATTTAGAAACTTAAATTTTTGTTTTTGTTACAATGAAGACGAAAATTGCGCTTTTTAAATTTAATTTTCAATCTTTAATAAATACTACAAATTAATAGAAAAAACTGAATATAACAAAATAATTGCCAGAAATTTAAAGTAAATTATTTATAAATTTACACATTCGTACCCGCAAGACAAATTTTTAAAATTCACAATCTTTTACTTCAGTGAGAAATCGTAGGACCATTTGTGACTTCAAGAAGTCATTGAAGCTTTTTATTTGCAGTAACACATAAGAACTTTTTATGGTAAGTCGTTTCAATATGTCTGATTTTCTTTTTCAGCTCATCTTACTAAAAAGTAAAGCAAGAGTTATTTCGAAAATTTAATTCGTTTTGTAATAACTTTCATGAAGGTTTCAATCTATGAAGTGTATACACTACCGGTACCGGTAAAAAAGCGGTTTATAAGCACACGGCATTATGAGCCATTTTTCTTTCATGCATAATTTTAGATATAGCTCATGAGGTATACGTTAACATGCTGAATTATTGTTTAAATGACTAGTTGACTATTATCACTTATATATATTTCGAGAAAGTCTCATTTAAATATACCTATGACTTTATGGCGGTTTAAAACCTGACATCACTTTATACTGAAATTTTAATGATTGTTTTCCAATGTCTCGCGGGGTGGCGGGAAGGCACCCCTATGACTGGTCACAAAAATAATGTAAGTCACACCCCTACCTCTTTTCTTATGTCTCGTGGTTAGGCGGGAAGCCACCCCTGTGACTGGTCACAGAAATAATGTAGGTCACACCCTTATTCCTTTCAAACGTCACGAGGAGGGCGGGAAGACAACCCAGTGAATGGT